>SNQJ01S0029236.1:0-52613 GCA_010110895.2 Picea sitchensis
TTATGTAATCACTAATTTTCTTTGAAAACACAACTTTATTATGTGACTAACATGTTCTCTAACTATCGAATTAGGGCTTGGGTCCCCAAACTCTTATCTTTTGTTTGCATCCAAACATTCTAAAATGTTTCCACCTTGTTGAAAACCAATACAACTTCCAACTATTCTTCAAACCTAAGAGAGGCCTTGTGGCCATTGGTTAGATTATATCCTTGCAGAGTCCAATCAATTTGTATGTGTTACATTTAAACCATGTGTTAAAATACAAAAAATGCTATGCAAATTATATTTACCAGAATATAAATTAAAACTATGAGTATAATTACCAATATTGTCCTCACTCGATTCCCTAAAGCCTCTCTAGTTAGATGCACTAAAGGTTGGGTGTAACACCCTATTTCCCCCAATTTGTAAATATAACTATATTGGCCAAGAGATTATGGAAAACTCGATATGTGTGAATGTTTGATTTGATGGACCTTTGTATAAAAGGTCAACAAATGTAAATTCTGTTAATTACTAGAAAATGTATAAGTGTTGCATGACTGCTGGAAGGGGGGTGTGCTAAGAGAGACCACAAATGTTATGAAAGAGAGGGTGAAGGGGACCAGGAATGGTTGCGTTAACCTCCACCAAACCAGTACCTTACTAGATTTAATTGCTCAGGACTAGAACAGACCTCTGACCCAGAAATGAATTACAGTCAGGATGGTAGGTGGGAAGACCTCCTCAAGAGTTAATGAGGAGATGGGGCAAAGCACCCATCCGTAAGGCTTTCATACCTGACCATGGACTAGGAATTTGAGACACACACAATCTTGTTGAGGAAGGCAAGAAAGGAAGGTGTGGTGGGTAGAGGAAGAGCTGCAAAGAGTCCAGAGACGAGAGACCAAGCTCTCAGGTTCAAGGAAGAACTAAGAGATGAGTGTGTTCTGGTCACAGGAAATGGCTAGCAGGGTCATGATACAAGCTGATAAACGAGGTTGGTCCTCCTTTCTTGGTATTGTGTAAACCGTTTCCAAGATCCTGCGGGAGGAGGAGAGTAACCTTCGTCCCTACTATCGTTGATCCAGAAGAAAGGATTTTATCGCAGAGCATCGTGGTCTAGCTCTGGGGTGGCTAGTGGTAAATCTATTAGGAGTGATTGGGCCTATGGTTGGGTGGAAACATGCACCCCTTTCAGCAGTGGCTTCACGTTATTTGGTTCTGATAAGTATTTTCCTACTTTATGTAATGAACTGAAATAATGGATGATTGCATGGGTTTATGTATATATGTGTATCTATAAATGGTTTCTATGTGGAATGGTCATGATATGTGTATGCATTCCTCTCCTTGTGAACTTATTCTTCTGAATGATAGTCTGTATTCCCCAACTTAGCTCCCGAGGTTTCTTGGGAAATAAGCTTGTAAGGCGACCGAGATAGGAGATATCGTGTCAATTTGAACTTATCCGTCTGAATAAGATACCAATTTCAGAATCCATGTCATGCGACCGGGATCCAAAACCCCGAAGGTTGGAGCCATAAAGGACGCAAAACCGTAGATCGAGGGATCGTTCAGATCCTTTCCCAACCATCGATATATCGGGGATGCATGGTGCTAGCCCCTTTAATTTGGAGATTGGTCACTTCGAGAGATAAGAGGATTTTGCATAGCAACACTCACGAATGTCGAATCCCCGAGGTAACCAGAGTCGTAGATCTATAAGTCTACATGTTCGAATCTCGACCATGAGATCTAAGGAATGTAGAAGCCTGATAGTTCGGGGTGACGAGGTGCAGTGATGCCACCCAGGGTGACGTGGACCCCAGCTTGACGTGCCACATGTCAACCAGATTTGTGTGTATCATGTACCCTATAGGCCCATTGGAACGTAACACATGTCACCCTGACCCCTCCTACGTGTTAGTTCTTGATATGTGTCCGCCTAGCCAACGTGGTTGGTGAAGTGATCGGGACTCTAAGACTCCGGGACTTCGGGATTCCAGAGGGTCTGGGATGTAGTATGATAGAGAGACCGAATGACCCAGAGGCTAGAGCCACATGGTGAGCTTACATGATTTTGGAAGTTCGGAACTCCGGGTAGTCTCGTGCATAGATAGTAAAGAGGCATGAAGCGTCGAAGCACCAAATTCCTCCATAGTTGATATAGGAGAAAGATAGTAAGTCCACCCATGGGATCAGGTGGTGGTTGGGCTTCCACCGTGGAGGAAGGAACTTGGAAATAACACGTTTGAGGTGGATCCACGTGGGCACCACGTGGCCCTCAACCAATGAATGCCCGAAGAACATCGAAAAGGTATATCCGTCGATTTTGAGTTCAGTTTTGAGCATGGAGACCTTGGTTGGAAAAATCTGGAAGAGTAGACTGTGGTAGAAACCCTAAATGAAGGATTTGATCACTTAAGGAGAACAAATTTTTGATGCCCCATTCCTAGGAAAGCCACTCAGGGGTCGGGTGTGTTACAAATTGGTATCAGAGCATGGTTACAACACTTGGCCTACTTGGGCTCATGGACGAGTTGCATAAAAAACATATTTAAAGAAATTTAAGGGTGAGGCCCTACCTTACCTCCTTCCTAAAGAGTTTTGTTAAACCCTTACTGCATAAAAGAATGAAATCTTTCTACTGTGTGTGTATTTAAGAAATATGAACTATGTGTTGTTCATGAACTAATAGATTGTTAGCTAACAACAAGTGTTTTGTCAGCACTCAAGCGGTTAGTGAATCGCGAGAAACTACAAGCATAAAGGATGGTGATTCTCCATGAAGTGGGGGATGGCTCCCACAATAGAGACGAAGAATCTGACAAGAGGAGGGCAATGGAGACCCCTTCGGATCTGGTTGAAATTGTAAGGAGCCTCATGGGTGAATTAAATAGTTGCAAGGACGACAACGAGAGATTGATAAAAGAGAAAGAAAAACAAACTGAAATTAATGCAGTCTTAATGCAGAGTTTATCCGACATATAGAGGTAGCTACAACATGGACCCACAACCAGTCATGTGGACCGATGACATATGAAGAGAAGTCAAATTCCACCTGATATACGAAAACGTGATCCCATAAGTGGCCACACTAGGAGAAGTGCCTCGAGGAAGGCCCAGCCTAGAGGCAGGGGACACTCATCGGGAGAGTCCTCTGGAGAGGAAACATGCAAAACTGAGGGATCTTCTAGTAGAAAAACTAACTCCCAGTCTCAAAAGAAAGGAAAGAAGCGAAATCATTTTAAAAGTCATGATCCTAAAGAGTTCAAGAAATCCAGACCACCCTCTTTCGATGGTGAGATTAATAAATGGGAAGAGGAAAAATCTTGGCTGCTTGGTTTAAATAAGTACTTCAGAGTCCATGACTACTCTGAAAACTTGAAGGCTCGAATATCCATCTTCAACCTAAATGGAAAAGCTTCCATTTGGTGGGAAGACCTTAAGAATGTGAAAGGAATCAATGAAGAGGACTTATCATGGAAACAGTTTGAGAAACACTTCAAGAAGAAGTATCTGTCAGAGAAATACCTTGATGGGAAGACTAAGGAGTTCTATGAACTCAAGCTGGGACAACTCATCATAGAGGAATATGTCAATAAATTTCTTGAGTTGTTGAGGTGTGTACCCTACATAAAGGATGAAAAGGTAAAAGTGCAACGATTTATTAGTGGGTTACCTTAGACATACTAGAATAGGATTGAGTTTGACGAGCCAAAGACCTTAGAAGACATGATCTGGAAGGCAAGGTATTGTTATGAATATTTTGGGAGTCAGAAACAACCTCGTGAGAACTAGAAGAAGAAGAGTAGTTCGGGATTCAATAAGAAGGGGTTCAAATCCTCAATATTTAAGAACTATAGGAAAGACTCTAGGATGAGCCTTCCTACTAGAAGTGTATATCAACAAAATTTCCCCTCCCATAGTGGAAATAAACCTTTTGGAGCAACCCCGGGAAAGAATGATAACCCAAATAAGAAACCCTTGAAATGTTAGGGTTGTGGAGAAGAAAATCTACAGAGGGATTATCCACACAAACAACAGAACAATAGGAGAGTCTACAATATCCAAGAATCTACCACAACCAATGATGTGTCTAGGATCATCCCATAGATTTATGTAGCTTTGGACAATAAACAAGTCGACCACCAAGCTTCAGTGGTGGAGATGGAAGGTATGATCGCCAACCATGTAGTTTGACCCAGGTTCTAATTTAGTTATGTGGCCCCTCAAACTTTTGATAAGTGTAAATTGCAACCAATTAAACATGTTAAGCCATGGTTGGTACAACTAGCCACTAGAACCAAAAGAAAAGTAGCAGAGGTCGTACCATCTTTCCAATTCATCATGGATGGATTACTCACCCAAGCGACCCTTAACATACTCCCCCTAGGATCTTATGACCTGTTGATTGGTATGGAATGGTTAGCTACTTATAAAACTAAGTTGTATTGTTACCATAAAACTTTAGATTGTGTAAATGAAGAAGGGAGAAAGATAACCCTTCGAGGGATTCAGAAGCCTGTCTTAGTGAGATGAATATCATCCCTTCAAATGAGAAAGTATTACAAAAAGGGATGTCCTCTATATGAAATACAGGTGTTGGAATCTATTGAGGATGACAAACTGAACCTAGAGGACCACCCCATATTATGAGAGTATAGAAACGTGTTTCCAGAAGAGGTATCAGGTCTACCTCCAAGAAGAGGCATTGACTTCTCCATAGAACTTGCACCAGGAGCAGTGCTAGTGTCTAGGACACCCTATAGGATGATTACACCTGAGCTAGTTGAGATCAAGCTACAACTAAAGGAAATGATGGATAAAGGATACATCTGGACTAGTGTGTCTCCATGAGGAGCACCATTCTTGTTTGTGAAGAAGAAATATGGCACACTCCGACTGTGCATAGATTATAGACAACTCAATAAGACAACCATAAAGAACAAGTACCCCTTACCAAGAATCAATGACTTGTTTGACCAATTAGGGGGTGCTTCCATTTTCTCAAAGATTGACTTGAGGTCTACATACCATTAAGTTTGAATCAAGGATGAAGAAATCCACAAACCAACCTTCAGGAGAAGGAATGGTCACTATGAATTTGTGGTGGTTTCCTTTGGATTAACCAATTCCCCCACCACTTTTATCTGCTTGATGAATAATGTACTCAACAAATTCCTAGATAGATTTGTATTGGTTTTCATTGATGATATCCTAATATACTCCAAGAACAGAGAGGAGCATGAAGAACATCTTAGACTTGTACTTCAAGTGCTAAGAGAGCATCAACTCCACGCTAAGTTTAGTAAGTGTGACTTTTTCCAAAAGAAAATCCATTACTTAGGCCATGTTATTTCTAAAGGAGGAGTGGAAGTAGACCCTGACAAGATCAAATCTATTATGGAATGGACTACCCCAAATGATGTATCTAATATGAGATCCTTTATGGGCTTAGAAGGATATTATAGAAGGTTTATAAAAGGATTTTCCAAGATTGTTTCTTCAATCACTGCCCTTCAGAAAAAGGGTGTTAAACTCACTTGGACATCAAAATGTGAAGAAATATTTCAGGAACTAAAATACCTTCTAACCCATGTGAATGTGCTAAAGATTGCAGACCCTGATAATGACTTCCTCGTGTGCATAGATTCCTTCAAGGAAGGACTCAGAGGAGTCCTTATGCAAGAAGGATGTGTAATTTGCTACAAATCCAAAAAATTGAATGAGCATGAAATCAATTATGTGACCCATGATCGAGAGTTGGCTTCCATAGTGCATGCTTTAAAAATGTGGAGGCATTACCTCCTGGGTAGGATATTTATACTTATGACAGACCATTGTGGGTTGAGGCACCTGTTTAATCAACCAAAACTCAATGCTAAACAAGCTAGGTGGATGTCTCTGTTTAGTGAGTTTGATTTCGAAATCAAACTCATCAAAGGAAAGGAAAATAGGGTGGTCGATGTCCTTAGCAGAAGTATGAAAAGGATTCACCTGGAAATGGTGAGCACCTGTGAAACAGATGTCAGGGAAAAAGTTAGGAATGCACAAGAAACATATGTGTTCTTCAAGACCGTGACCTCATACCTAAGGAAAGAGCCTACAGAGATAAAGTATGAGGGCTATCAGATGCTCGATGAAGGCCTGCTGACTTACATAAACAGATTGTATATCCCAAGTTGTGACAACTTGAAGAGGTTCATAATGGATGAACTACAAAAGAGACCATATACTGGTCACCCAAGATATCAGAAAATGATCATGGCCACTAGGAAACAATTCTAGTGGCCTGAATTGAAAAAGGACATCGTTGACTATCTAGCTAAGTGTCTAGAATGCCAACAAGTCAAGGAATAACACTGACACCCAGCAGGGTTGTGTTGATGGGTCTTAAATCCCTTGACTCAACAGTAGGAACCAAACCCGTCATCGAGGCCCAATTAGACTCTGCAGTGTTTAATAGTGGAATGGTTCCTTAGATCTTGCGATCTAGCCAAATTATCGATGGGCTTTACGTTTTCTTATGAAAGATCTTCCTTAATTTTGGACTATTCTCTTTTGTATATTTTCTCTTGGGTGGGAACAATATGAGATGTAAGTCGGTATAAACCAACTTGGCAACAAAAATGGAATTAAGCTTAACTAAGGGGAAGAGGTTGAACTTGGGATAACCCGTTGCTCAAGCATGCAGACAACAATTTTATACCATAGGCCTAGTACTAATACATTAACCATGTGAGCATCCAATTACTATTTGAGATACTAACTACCAGCAAAAAAACACATATGCAATGAGATAATGGAAAGAAAAATAATTCATCTACCAGAACCATTCATCACATAATAACATAATGATTCATCTTCATCATTAAAGCAAAACAAAACATTGCACCAGATAAATTGACAACAAAATTAATTGCTCTTACTAATTACAACATCATTCATGAAACAGGATAGGAAATAGTTCTTCTCCACGTCCAATCACACATGCAGTTGATGAAAATAACTTGTATTTGGTCCATAAGAACTTCTCAATTCAAAGCAGCTTCAAAATAATTCTCAACAACTAGAAAGAAAGAGTTCTTTCCACAACCATCGACCTCTTACTAATTGGTTGATGTCTTTATTTATAATCTAAAGTTCAATTGAAAACAATGGCTAAGTGCAGTTTGAGAAAAGCAAAATACACCACGTGGCGTCATCTTCTAACAATTTCTTTAATAGTCAACTCAAGATAGTTCTCTGAAAGGATGAATTTTCTCATACTCGGACCAGCTGATAAATAGTTCATCGCAAGTTTGAGCCCATGGGAACCTCTGCTGCTCCATCGAAGCCGTGTAGAATCCTCTGATCTCCACCGCATGTGCTCGGTACTTCACTAGACTGGTGTTTAATTGTTGTAACACGGTTTGAGCCTTCATCGAATGTTCCATAAATCTGTGCACTTGTCCTGGCAACGTATTAGTCACTTTGGCTAGATATTCGGCCCATAGTGAGTCCTTCTTTTCATGTGATCCGATTATGTCGCATAATTCGATGAAGTTGTCGGGGTCGCCAAACTCAGAGAGTCATATACCCTTCATTGCTTCGTTCATTTTTTCCCAATGTTTCCTTTGGGTTCCTTGGCGAGGTTACAGAGAGAAATTTGTTCGGTAATCAGAGGGATCTTTCTTGTAATCAGGATTTACATTGTTTAGAAATTACTTATCAGGAAAAATATAGAAAGATGTAAGCAGGAAAAAAAAAAACTATTGCGTACCTGTAGAACTTGCTAGTCTTGATTTTTAAATACTTACATGATCCCAGTGACCTTTTTGAATGACCTGTAGCATCTCTGTCCGCGCTGATGCTCCTCTTCAGATTGGATGAGTTAAATCCACACGCCATAGCGTGGAAGATCAGGTACAGAAAACACGAGCGTTGAAGCCATTCCAGAGGTCAATTGCCCCTTGGGCTCCAGAAAGGATGCCGGAGTTGAACGTGTGTCAAAAGTGTGCGTCAGCTCCCAAAAGGTAGAATGCCGCAATAAAGGAAGTAGTTAAACTCTCCAGGTCGAGGCAAGTTGTTATACTAGAGGCCGTATCACCAAGTTTGTCAACCATCATTCGCTAATAGTGGAGGCTGGGAAGATTAAAGAGATTGGAAATGATTATACCGTATATTCTCTGCAACTCCTATCGGCTGCGTTTCACACATCCTGGATCATATCCATTGTGCAGATATGACGCATTAATTCTTCAAAACATCCCATCGTAATGTATGAGTATTCCTTGGCACGTTCTGTCTCATTGCTTCGCTCTGCTATAAATCTTAGATGTTTTGTGTGGGTTCTACGCATCGACTGAGTTTGTATACAAGCAGGGATTGGTCTTGCGAGTCCAATTCTATCAGACTCTATGTCATGGCCCTTCATCTAGTCACGGATGTCTAAGCACGCACACGCTATCGCTCCATGGGATCCCCTCAAAACAGGAGACGGGGTGCGCAAGGCAGCCGGAGCGCCAGGTCTGAACCCCAACATGCCTGGGACTCTTTCTTATTATCATCGCGTGTTTCTGAGATTTCAAAAGGAGATCATTACCTTTGCTCTGAAACGATGTTAGCACCTCAAGTGGAGGTCGAAGTGGAGAAAATTTCGTCTGAAGGACACAGGTTAGAGGCCACACCATCTCAAAATCCGACATCGCGGAGGAGGGGAAGGCCCAGAAAAAATAAGGAAGTAGGAGGAAGCCACATATTGACTGAGTTGAGTGCATACCCGACCATTGAGGAGTTCATGATGCATGCTACCTGGCTAGAGCCTGTCGGGACTGCCAATCGAGTAAGCAGGAGCTGAATGCGAAGGACAGGGGTATCTGGTTCTAATGTTGAAAACCCCAATCAATAGTTGGAGCAGGCACAACTTTCCATAGCTAAAATTTATTAAGAAAATAGAGAATTGCGGAGACAACTAGTGGCACAGAACCAGGAGGTATCAACACCACCAGGTCGCGAAGGAAGCACAAATTGGCTCAAGAGGCAACTTCGGGAAGCACAAGATACGATTGTGCAGCTTCGCGAAGCACGAAGGATGATGGAAGAGGAGAACATAATAACATTTCAAGGCGCACGAAGCAGTCTGGAAGAAGGTCTGTGTGCAGGAGATACATGATGGGTGGACCCTTGTTTTGTATTCTCGGAAGTGATGTATGTTTTGATAGTTTTCCCTGTTTGCTGTGAGAATTTTCACGTTCTCGATGTAACCGGGTCGGTTGGCCAAGGTGTTGTTATTGTTTATTGTATGTAACCTAAGCTCGACGGGAGCCTTAATATATGAAATTTTGAAATTGTTTTGCCTGAACAAATTCTAGTCATAGCAGTTGAAAGCATCGTGTTTCCTCTTTGCGTGTAAATCTACTGTGTTCTTATTCAATCTTCTCGTAATTATGTGATTTTGTAATTACCGTTGTCCTCAGTTATTTTGTAGGTTCATTGATATTTTCCTTTAGAAACTTTCGATGTCAAATGATGTCGACGTGGCGTTACTAACTCGAGGCTTATTAAAAGAAAACTTAGAACTCAGCTCGTGGGTAAGGGTTTCACTCGAGACTTCGTTTACATCGATCGTGCTAAATTGAGCTAGATATTGCGACTGCCGACATCGGGTGAGTATCGGGGATCGACGTTCAAAAATTAACGTGTGGTTTCTTTGGGGTTTATTGTCCTTCGAAACTCACTATGCCGAAAATGTCCCAGAGATTGGCAATTATTATTTCGTTTTTTGTTCAATGCTTATTCTTTTAACTTTCGTCGATGCTGAATTGATCGGTCATCGACGATATTCTTGGTGGTGCTTGTCGCAAAAGAAATTTCATGCCTGCTAACGCCGACGAAGATCAGGGCTCGACAACTTTGATTCTCTCTAGCGTTTTCTTTCACGTTTAATCCTTCCCGATGCCGAAATCCTTAAGCGCGTCCAGGAAAACTTTGACTGTCATTTCTCTAATTTAGATATTCGTCTTTTAAGTTAATGATTTTTCACATGTCCAAGAAATCTTTTAAAGACTTAATGAGAAACAAAAATGATAAGCAAAGGACACATTTTCCATATTAGACAATACCAAAAGATCAAATGGTACCCAAAAAGTGAGATTTGACGTAGATTTTTAGGGTGTGTTGAGTGCTCAACAAATGGTGATTCACCGGGTGAACGCATAATCTTTGTTCTTCCTTCATGCTTGGCTGGTACAAAAGTTGGTTGAGAAACTTTCCTGGTTGCAAATCAGAGCCTCTTTTACCTATGGCAATTTGAAATCCTTTGGTTGATGCTCCAGGGTCTGCCCATGGGGTTTTAACCTTTATTCCTCTTTCGCTTCCTGTAACCCTGACTTACGTCCCCTTTTACAAAAGACTAGCAAAGCATTCACTGGCATGAAGCCCTTAGTTACCTTTACTCCTTCGCTTTGGTGTTGCTCCACTACCAGCGAGCATCCATAGCCCCGGCGGAGTCACCCCGACATCATAGACCTTGCTATGCTGCCTGCGAGCATATATAGCCCCGACAGAGATATCTGCATACCCTCCCCTACTAATCACTCTTTTGATAATGTCCATTTTATTTCGGCGTGATACCCTGAGTGGGTGAGAGAGGATGATGTCTTTTTATTTCGCAAAGTGAGATGGTTAGGTGGACCCTTTGCTAGCTTTTTATTCGGGCTCATGTAGTCCTTTCTGGAATTCCTTCTTACCCTTAAGGTATTACCAAACTACTAGGCGGACACTTCTATCATTTCTTCGAAGTTGTTCATTTGTGCGGGCTAGATGGAGGGCTCCTCAAAGCAACCGCAAGTTCCTTGATTCTTCTTGAGTTGTATGTCAGTGATGATTTCAGAATAGATTTCTCTATGTCACATGACTTAAGGTCAACCATTGTCCCGCTAAACAAAACTTTCAAAAGCACGAAAATCCAGAAAGCAAAAGAAAATCGAAAAGAAAAGCATTTCGAAATCTTGAAAATATTAAAACAAGATGCCTCCCCCCTTTTTTTTTTAATTGGAAATATTGTTTGAGGGCTTGGCCATTTACTGGGAGGGCATCAGGTTCCCCCCTCATATTATGTAACCGATAAGTGCCAGCCCCAATCTTCTCAGCCACTTGGAAAGGTCCAAGCCACAGATTCTGAAACTTGGAATGTTTTTGTTTTGACTCATTTTCCCTGTCCCATTTCAGTACTAAGACTCCTATTTCAAAATCCTTCTCTTTTGCCTTATGTTTGTCAAACCACCTTTTCACTACCTATTGGTGAGCTATGAATTTCGACTTATCCTTTTCTCTCTCTTCTTCTAGCATGAGAAGAGTATCAATTATTTGTTGTATGACTGAGGAGGGATCCCCATTGGAATCTTGGGCTAGTTGAAGAGATGGAAGATAAAGCCCATTTGGGAGAATAGCTTCCTGTCCATAAAATAGGAAGTACGGGGAATTTCCTATGGCTTCTTTGGGTGTGACCCTATCAGCCCATAAAGCGTTATGGAGTAGATTATGCCAATTCCTTTGGTTATTCACAACTGTCTTCTTTAGTATCCTTACTAGGTTCTTATTGGTCGATTCTGCCACCCCATTTCCTTATGGGTAATAATTTGCAGAGTACTTAATTATGATTTCTTTGTCCAAAGAAAACTCCATCAGTCGGGTTGAAGATAAATAATTTGCATTATCAAAAATCAGGACAGAAGGGACACCAAACCTCGTGATTAGTTGTTGCTCTATGAATTGGATCACCACTTTTTCATTTACATGAGTCAAAGGGATAACCTCTTCCCATTTTTTGAAGTAATCAGTGGCAGTCAGGATGTACTTGTGTTGTTTTGAAGAGCTTGGTGTGATTTCTCCTATGATATCTAACCCCCATTGCTCAAAAGGCCTAAAGACAATCACTAGTTGGAGTGGTATTGTCTCTCTCTTCTCCCTCCCGGCGCTTACTTGACAAGTTTTACAGTTTCTGGCATAGGTATGGGCATCTTTGAACAAGGTGGGCCAATAATAACCAACTCTCAGTATCTTATGCGTGGTGGTGTTTCCTGGGAAATGCCCACCCACAGGACCATCATGGATTTCCTTCAGGACTTTGTCTGCATCTTCACGTTCGATACATATTAAGAGTACTCCATCATAGTTAATCTAGAAGAGTACCGAATTTATGAGGCGGTATTGTGCATATTTTAATCTGAGAACTCTCCTTTCCCCATGGTTGAGTTTTTCTAGGCAAGCCCCATGGTGTAGAAGGTAGGTCAGATTCTTATACCAAGACTCGGGCCCTGGGGAAATGTATGAACCTTCACCACACCATAATTACATTTCATTCTCCCATCCAGAATCTTCATTTGCTTGGTCCTGGGCTTCATCTGCGAGTTTGCACAACCCTTGCCCCTTAACAAGTTTGGCAGGTTTTACTGCCTTGTATACCGCATAGGCCTGTTTGTCAACACCATGATAGTTAAGCTCAACTCCTTGGAGATTAGTTCTCATGAATGACACCAGAGCTTCATTGTTGTCATCATCCTTCTAATTCAATATTGCAGCTAACAACTGGTCGGAGGTGAAAGTATAGAGGAAGAAATCCCTATTGAAATCGGGATTTCATAGCACAGGGGCCCGAGATATGGCAGTTTTAATATTGTTGAAAGCATCCTTTCGTTCATCATCCCACTTAAATTCAAAATCTTTGCGAATCATCTTTTGTAAGGGTTTGATGATTTCCGTGAAATTGGGAGTGAATTTCCTCACAAAATTTATTTGCCCGAAAAAGGATTGCATAGCTTTCTTGTTATAGGGCAACGAGAGTTGAGCTATGTCTCTAATCCTTTTTGGGTCTATGCGAATAACTGCTTGGGATATAATATGACCTAACAACTTACCTTCCTCGACGTCGAAAATGGTTTTATTTGGATTTAAGGATATATAGTATTTCCTACACCTTTCGAAAATTTGAGTTAAGTGTTGGATGTGTTCTTCTCTATTCTTTGAATACACGGTTACATCGTCTAGATACACTACCACACACTTGTTGATTAGTCCCCGAAATTTTACGTCCATGGCCCTTTGTAAGGTCGTTCCTGCGTTGATTAACCCAAAAGGCATGCATTTATAAGCGAAGTTTCCCCACTTGGTTCGGAAGGTAGTTTTTAAACGATCTTCCTACGAAACAAGGACTTGGTTGTAACCTGAGAAACCGTCCAGTAGGGAGAAAATCTTCGAGCCAGACACGGTTTGAAGGAGTTGCTCCATTGGAGGGATTGGGTAATTGTCCTTTTTTGAAGCTCTGTTGAGATTTCTAAAATCTACGCATAAGCAAATTTCTCCAGACTTTTTCCTCACACGAACCAGATTTTCTACCCATGTGGAATGCCTGACCTGGGAAATGATATTGGCATCTAAAAGTTTCTTTAATTCTTGATACATGAGAGGTTCCAGGTATGGGTGATACTTTCAAAGATTCTGTTGGAAAGGTCTCACCTCATGTTTTAACGGTATAGTGTGTTGAATGATCCGGGCGTCGTAGGTTTTCAGGTCTCGGTAGGACCATGCGAAGACATATTGATATTGTCTGAACAGTTTGAGATAAGCCTTTCTTTCCTCTTTAGATATGGTTTTGTCGAGATTCATATTCTTTGGATTCTCTTGGGTTCCAAGATTTATAGTTTCGTGCAGGGGAAAAGAGTTCCGGGTCTTTGCGTTATTAGGCCCCCTAAAGCATTCTTTCAGGTCAAACATATTTTCTAGATTAGCTACCCCCTTCGGGATGGTGTGAGATTTCGATCTGTCAATAGGATGGCCTATTCGAGGATTAGTTTCTATCACTTGCTCCTAGAATACCTCATCGTCAATGGATAAATCTTTGAAATTGTTTTGGTTAGTCAGGAAGTTTATGATCTGCTCATCTCCTTCAAAGACCTTCCAATTAGAGATATTGTTAGGAACCGATGGTTTGTAGAGTAGTTCCACAGTGAGCTGGGAGGCTTCATAGTCCTCCAGAGGTGACAACCTCAAAGAAGTTGTGTCCAGGGAATCAACAAGGATGTTCTTTGCTCTAGGGATCACAGTGATGTTGAAAGCTTCAAAATGCTCCATTAACCTATGCACTTCCTACTGATAATTATTCAGGTGCGGGGAATTGCAGTGTATAGTATTCCTTACTTGTCTAACGATAATCTCAGAGTCCCCAAAAACTTTCAATTCTTTGACGTTCAAGTCTATGGCTTTCTTTAACCCTTGTACTAAAGCTTCATACTCGGCAATGTTATTAGTGCATTTGAATTCTAGTTTACAGGACAAGAAATAACGTTTACCTTTTGGATCAATGAGGATGCACCCTGCCCCTAATCCTTCTTGTGATTTAGATCCATCAAAGTATATGGTCCAAATTTGTGAAAGACAATATCCCTTTTCTCCTTCCTTATTACTTTCTATCTCTCCTATCTCTTGTTCTGTAATTTCTAACACAGGGTCTTGGCAGAAGAGGGTGTCTTCTATTAGTATCGACGATTTCTCTTGAAAGACCATTTCAGAGTTTTGAGTGAGGGGGACATCAGATAAGAGAGGGGAAAATTTTCCAAAGTGGGAATCGCGGGAATAATTGCCCAGCATGGGGAAATCTTTAGATGAGGGTTCATTCAGGGTTTCTAAATCAGTGACTGTATGTTTCAGATATCTCTCCCTGTCGATTTTGATCATGTTCTTGTATCCCTTCAGTGGTAGCCAAAGGTGTTCCCAGTCTGTGCTAAAGTACCCATTTAACTTCTCAGACCAATATCAACTTAGTAATAACCCATAAGCCTCTGGGATGTCTACCACGATGATGTCAATCACTTGTACAAATTTAGGATGTGTCGATATTCTAATCATTACATCCCTGAGCTCCCCCATGACTTTGACCTGGGTCCTATCTAGTTGTATCACGTGTTTGTCGCTCTGTAGAGGAATGACATTTAATTTTCTGTAGATTGACAAGGGCATAACGTTGGAAGATTCTCTTGAATCTACCAAACAATTATGGAGATTCTTGTTGAAAACTTTGAACGTTAAGAGGAAAGGCGGGACAAAAGGCTTCCCTTTCTTATCTTTCAAACAGGTATTCATGGTTGGTTTATTTACTGGGTGTGTGGGAGCTAGATTTCTTTCCTGGCCATTGCTAGTCGTAGGGTCTTCTAATGAGTTCAAAGATTGTAGCAGGAAGTCCTTCTGCTGAGGGATCCTGCACATGTCCATGACTGATATGTTCGCCCTTAACTTCTTCAAATCTTCAACTACGTTGTAATCGATTTTGAGCGATTCTCGGGTATGGATGCTTATAGGTTTCCTACTGGGAGAAAAAGGTGTTTTCGGGGGATCGGGGGATGTCTTATCTCTCGAAGTTTGGGTAGCAGTGATGTATTTTGAGACAGGTGGACCTTTACTTCGTTTCTGCACAACCAAGACTTCTGCGATTGGTTCTTGAGACTCAAACAGGTTGTCGGAAGGCATGATCAGGTCAAGATCCCATATCAGCATGGTTGTATCTGGTGGTGGATCAATTTCTTCATGGTCAACAATATTCACAACTGATCTGCTTGGTTGTTCGATGAGGGAGACTTCATCTAAAAACCAATTGGCTATCAGACTCATGGCATGTACCCATTGAGGGCGATCTCTTTCGGAGTGGTTTTCCTGGTGATAAGTGTAGAAGGAATAAGATGCAACATTCCCTAGATAAATATTTAAGTTAGTTGGGGGAGGTTCAATTTCCTTGAAAGGTGGGTTCCTTTTAAAGAAAGTTTTATAGGGCCTCTGACCTTGGTTTCCCTCTCTTCTGTTTCTCTTCATGTCTATGATCTTGTTTGATAATTTCTTAACCATGCGTTGTAGATCTTCTATGTCTCCATTAACCTTGTTGGGGGTCTGCTCTGCTTGTTTCCCCGACGTTCTAGTCAAAAGGATTCCTCTCCTAGGAGGAGGTCGAGCTTCTTTTTTAACTAGAGAGACCTAGCCTTCTTTACACCCTTTCATCTGGAATTCTATAGTTTTGGCTTCTTCGAAATTATCAACTAGGGTTCGTTTAGCATCCCCTTTTACAAACATGGAAATGGAAGTTGGGAGAGCGTTAGCATAAACTTCGATTTGCAATTCCTGAGTTGGCTTAGATTCAGGCTGGAACTTGTTCAAGATAGTCATGAATATTTGATTGAATTCTTTGACCCTTTCTTTCGAACTCATGGTGGTGGCGAACAACTCGACCATCAGAGCTCCCATAGTAGTTTCTTCGGTAAATTTGTCTAGAAAAAAATTCTGGAACTTCGTCCAGCTAGTTATAGATCCTATCGGTAGGTTGAAGTACCACGTGGAAGTCGAATTTTCAAACGTATAGGGGAAAAGTATGCATACTATGTCTTCATGTTGGACGTTCATAAGCCTGATCGCTAGTATAAATTTCTTGATATGATATTCAGGCAATCCAGATGTTTTGGGATCGAACTTAGGAAGAAACTTCTCTGGATAACGAGGAAGGTTATGAACTGGTCCTGGGAGGGCCAAAGCGTCTCTGGCTAACTAGGGTTGATTGTTCAGAGGCGGGTTCCCCCTTTCATCATTATGGTCGTTGTTGCCTTCCATATCTTCAGACTCTGATTTAAACTCTTCCTCTTTCGAAAAATCATCTGGTTCAGAGACGTCGTTGACTGACGTTTTAGGTATCAAATCAAGAGGTTCTTGGATTTTGGTGATAGCTAAATCTATTAAGTCTTCTACCAAGTGTACTAAAAACTCATTGGGAGTACTAACCACTAGTCTGCTTTGTTGTTTTCTTCGAGGGAGTATGGGAGCTAAGGAAAACACATTGATTTGTCGGGCGTAGGCTCTTGTGATTCTTTTGAATTGATTTACTTCCTCGTGAGGAAGAGCGTAAGGTATTTCAGGGTGAAAAGGTTCTTCCTTGGGCTAGGGTGAGTTACTCGTTCAAGGAGTACTTAGCATGTGTGGGTTGTCTTGGGAATGACTAGCCATGCATTTGGGTTGTTTTGAATCTATAGGCTCTTTGAAATACTATGTAGAATATATATCCAACCATTCATTCTCAGGCCCTCCTTCTAGCGCCAATTCTATTGATGGGTCTTAAATCCCTAGACTCAACAGTAGGAACCAAACCCACCACCGAGGCCCAATTAGACTCTGCAACGTTTAATAGTGGAATGGTTCTCTAGATCTTGCGATCTGGCCAAATTATCGATGGGCTTTACGTTTTCTTGTGAAGGCTCTTCCTTCAGTTTGGAATATTCTCTTTTGTATATTTTCTCTTGGGTGGGACTGATATGAGATGTAAGTCGGTATAAACCAACTTGGAAACAAAAATGGAATTAAGCTTAACTAAGGGGAAGAGGTTGAACTTGGGATAACCCGCTGCTCAAGCATGCAAACAAAATTTTTATACCACAGGCCTAGTACTAATACATTAACCATGTGAGCATCCAATTACTATTTGAGATACTAACTACTAGAAAGAAAACACATATGCAATGAGATAATGGAAATCAAAATAATTCATCTACCAGAACCATTCATCACATAATAACACAATGATTCATCTTCGTCATTAAAGAAAAGAACAACAAAACATTGCACCAGATAACTTGAAAACAAAATTAATTGCTCTTACTCATTACAACATCATTCATGAAACATGATAGGAAACAGTTCTTCTCCACGTCCAATCACACATGTAGTTGATGAAAATAACTTGTCTTTGGTCCAGAAGGACTTCTCAATTCAAAGCAGCTTCAAAATAATTCTCAACAACCAGAAAGAAAGAGTTATTTCCACAACCATCGACCTCTAACTAATTGGTCGATGTCTTTATTTATAATCTAAAGTTCAACTGAAAACAACCGCTAAGTGCAGTTTGAGAAAAGCAAAATACACCACGTGGTGTCATCTTCTAACAATTTCTTTAATAATCAACTCAAGATAGTTCTCTGAAAGGATGAATTTTCTCATACTTGGACCAATTGATAAATAGTTTGTCGCAGGTTTGAGCCCATGGGAACCTATGCTTCTCCATCGGCGCTGCGTAGAATCCTTTGATCTCCACCGCATGCACTCGGTACTTCACTAGACTGGTGTTTAACTATTGTAGCACAGTTTGAGCCTTCATTGGATGTTCCATAAATCTTTACACTTGTCCTGGCGATGTATCGGTCACATTGGATAGCTCTTCGACCCATATTGAGTCCTGCTTCACATGTGATCCGATTATGTCGCATAAGTCGATGAAGTTGTCGGGGTCGCCGAACTCGGGGAGTCCTATATCCTTCATTTCTTCATTCATTTTTTCCCAATGTTTCCTTCGGCTTCCTTGGCGAGGTTACGAAGTGAACTTTGTTCAATAATCGGAGGTATCTTTCTTGCAATCGGGATTGACATCGTTTAGGAATTACTTATCAGGCAAAACATAGGAATATGTAAGCGGAAAAAAAAAACAAATTGATGCATACCTGTAGAGCTTGATAGTCTTGATTGTTAAATACTTACGTGATCCCAGTAACCTTTTTGAATGACCTGTAGCGTCTCTGTCCACGCCGCCGCTCCTCTTCAGTTTGGATGAGTTAAATCCGCACGCATAGCGTGGCAGATCATGTACGACAGATACAATCGTTGAAGCCATTCCATAGGCTGATTTCCCCTTGGGGTCTGGAAAGGATACCATAGTTGAACGTGTGTTGAAAGTGTGTGTCATCTCCCAAAAGGTCGGATGTCGCAATAAAGGAAGTCGTTAAATGCCCCAGGTCAAGGCAAGTTGTTACCCCAGAGGTCGCATCACCAAGTGTGTCAACCATCACTCACTAATAGTGGAGGATGGGAAGATTAAAGAGATTGGAAATGATTATATCGTATATTCTCTGCAACTCCTATCGGTTGTGTTTCACACGTCCTGGATCATATATGTCGTGTAGATATGACGCATTAATTCTTCAAAAAATCTCGTCGTAATGTATGAGTATTCCTTGGCACGTTTTGTCTCACTGCTCCGCTCTGCTATAAATCTTAGATGTTATGTGCGAGTTCTACGCATCGGTGAAGTTTGTATACAAGTAGGGACTGGTCTTGTGAGTCCAATTTTATCAAACTCTGTGTCATGGCCCTTCATCTAGTCGTGGACGTCTAAGCATGCACACGCTGTCTCTCCATGGGATCCCCTCAAAACATGAGATGGGGTGCGCGAGGCAGCTGGAGCGCCAAGTACGAACCCCAACATGCCTGGGAATCTTTCTTATTGTCATCGTGTGTCTCCGAGATTTCAAAAGGAGATCCTTACCTTTGCTCCGAAATGATGTCAGCGCCTCAAGTGGAGGTCGAAGTGGAGAAAATTTTGTCTGAAGGACACAGGTTGGAGGTCACGCCCTCTCAAAACCTGACACCGCAAAGGAGGGGAAGGCCCCAAAAAAATAAGGAAGTATGAGGAAGCCACATCTTGACTGAGCTGAGTGCATACCCGACCGTTGAGGATTTCATGATGCATGCTACTTGGCTAGAGCCTGTCGAGACTACCAGTCAAGGAAGCGGGAGCCGAATGTGAAGGACAGGGGTATCCAGATCTAACGTTGAAAACCCCAATCAGCAGTTGGAGCAGGCACAACTTGCCATAGCCGAACTTTATCAAGAAAATAGAGAATTGCGGAGACAACTGGCGGTGCAGAAACATGAGGTATCAACACCACTAGGTTGTGAAGGAAGCACAAATTGGCTCAAGAGGCAACTTTGGGAAGCACAAGATACGATTGTGCAGCTACACGAAGCACGAAGGATGATGGAGGAGGAGAACATAAAAACATTGCAAGGGGCACAGAGCAGTCCGGAAGAAGGTCCGTGTGCAGGAGATACATGATGGGCGGACCCTTGTTTTGTATTCTCGAAAGCGATGTATGTTTTGATAGTTTTCCTTGTTTGTTGTAAGAATTTTCACGTTCTCGATGTAACCGGGTCAGTTGGCCAAGGTGTTCTTAGTGTTTATTGTATGTAACCTAAGCTCGATGGGAGCCTTAATATATGAAATTTTGAAAATCTTTTGTCTGAACAGATTCTAGTCATAGCAGTTGAAAGAATTGTGTTTCCTCTTTGCGCGTGAATCTACTGTGTTCCTATTCAAGCTTCTCGTAATTATGTGATTTTGTAATTACCGTTGTCCCGAGTTATTTTGTAAGTTCATTGATATTTTACTTTAGAAACTTTCGATCCCAAATGATGTTGACGTGATGTTACTAACTCGGGGCTTATTAAAAGAAAACCTAGAATTCATCTCGTGGGGAAGGGTTGCACTCAGGACTTCATTTACATCGATCATGCTAAATTGAGCTAGATATTGCGATTGTCGACGCCGGGTGAGTATTGGGGATTGACGTTCAAAAGTCAATCCGTAGTTTCTTCGGGGTTTATCGTCCTTCGAAACTCCCGATGCCGAAAATGTCTCGTAGATCGATGATTATTATTTCGTTTTTTGTTCAATGCTTATTCTTTTAAATTTCGTCGATGCTGAATTGATCGGTCATCGACGATATTCTTGGCAGTGCTTGTCGCAAAATAAATTTTGGGGCTCGACAACTTTGATTCTCTCTAGCGTTTTCTTTCATGTTTAATCTTTCCTGATGCCAAAATCTTTAAGCGCGTCCAGGAAAACTTTGACTGTCATTTCTCTAATTTAGATATTCGTCTTTTAAGTTAATGATTTGTCACATGTCCAAGCAAGATTTTAAAGTCTTAATGAGAAACAAAAATGATAAGCAAAGGACACAATTTCCATATTAGACAATGCCAAAAGATCAAGTGGTACCCAAAAAGTGAGATTTGACATAGATTTTTAGGGTGTGTTGAGTGCTCAATAGGTTGTTACAACCTCTATCAATTCCATAATGGAAATGGGAAACCATCTCCATGGATTTCATCACCGGATTACCAAAATCATCCAAGCAGAATGATGCCATCATGGTAGTGGTGGACAAATTGAGCAAGTCCACTCACTTCCTTCCTGTCAAATCGATTTGCAAGGCAATAGATATTGCCAACATCTTCATGAAGGAGATATTTAGACTGCATGGCATGCCTAGGGAGATTGTATCTGACATAGACACAAAATTCACTTCAAGATTTTGGAAATCCTTGATGGTTGGTTTCAAGACTAAATTGTTGTTTAGCACAACCTATCACCCTCAAACTGATGGACAGACAGAAAGAGAAAACCAAATATTAGAAGACATGCTAAGAATTCATGTTATGCATCAACCTAAGAAGTGGGAAGACTACCTGCCATTGGTAGAATTTTCCTATAACAACGGTTATCAAGAGTCACTGAAGATGAGCCCTTTTGAAGCCCTCTATGGTAGACAGTGCAAGATTCCAATCAGCTAGAATAATACAGTGGATAGAATTATAATTGGACCCGACATGTTGAAAGAAATGGAACAACAAGTGATTCAGATAAAACAAAATATGAAAATTGCTCAGGATAGACAGAAGAGTTACACCGACAGAAAGAGAACTCCCAGAGAGTTCAATACAAGAGACCATGTCTATCTCAGAGTTAGGCATAGAAAGAGTTCCCTGAGAATGGGATCTTGTGCCAAGCTAGCACCTCAGTATTGTGGACCCTTTGAAGTCTTAGATAGAATGGGACTTGTAGCCTATAGGATAACACTCCTTCCCATAGTAAAAGCACATAATATTTTCCATGTTTCATTATTGAAGAAGTATGTACATGATTCTAATCATATAATTGACTAGTTTGTGATCTAGGTGGAGCCGAAGGGAGAATTCCTGCCAGAACCTCAATGCATACTAGATAGGAAGGAAACCCCACTCAGGAACCGAACCATTGCGTAGGTCTAGGTGCAGTGGAAACACTTTGGCCCAGATGAGGCTACGTGGGAAATGGAGGATGCCATGAGACATGCATATCCATTTTTGTTTACTTCTATATATACAGAGCATGTTGACAGATAGAACATCGAGGGCGATGTTCCTTTAAGGGGGAGAGAATTGTAACACCATGTTTCCCCTAGTTTGTAAATATAACTATATTGGCCAAGAAACTATGGAAAACTCAATATGCGTGAATGTTTGATTTGATGGACCTTTGTATAAAAGGTCAACGAATAAATTTTGTTAATTACTAGAAAATGGATAAGTGTTGCATGAATGCTAGAAGGGGGGTGTGCTAAGAGAGACCACGAATTCTATGAAAGAGAGGGTGAAGGGGACCATGAATGGTTGTGTTAACCTCCACCAAACCAGTACCTTACTGGATTTAATTGCTTAGGACCAGAACAGTCAGGTTGGTAGGTGGGAAGACCTCCTCAAGAGCTAATGAGGAGATGGGGTAGAGCACCCATCTGTAAGGCTTTCAGACCTGACCAAAAACTGGGAATTAGAACCACACACAATCTTGCTGAGGAAGGCAAGAAAGGAAGGTGTGGTGGGCAGAGGAAGACCTACAAAGAGTGCAGAGACAAGAGACCAAGATCTCAGGTTCAAGGAATAACTAAGAGATGAGCGTGTTTTGGTCGCAGGAAATGGCTAGCAGGGTCATGATACAAGATGATAAATGAGGTTGGTCCTCCTTGCTTGGTATTGTGTAAATCGTTGCTAAGATCCTGCAGGAGGAGGAGAGTAACCTTCGTCCCTACTCTCGTTGATCCGGAAGAAAGGATTTTATAAAAAAACATCGTGGTATAGCTCGGGGGTGGCTAGTGTTAAATCCGTTAGAAGTGACTGAGCCTATGGTTGGGTGGAAATGAGCACCCCTTTCAACAATCACTTCACGTTATTTGGTTTTGATAAGTATTTTCCTACTTTATGTAATGAACTGAAATAATGGATGATTGCATGGGTTTATGTATATATGTGTATCTATAAATGGTTTCTATGTGGAATGGTCATGATATGTGTATGCATTCCTCTCCTTGTGAAATTATGCTTCCGACTGATAATTTGTTTGCCCCAACTTAGCTCCTGAGGCTTTTTAGGACATAAGCTTGTAAGACGACCGAGATATGAGATATCGTGTCAATATGAACTTGTCCGTCTGAATAGGATACCTCTTTCAGACTTCTTGTCATGCGACCGGGATCCAAAACCACGAAGGCGGAGCTGCGAAGGACCCAGAAACGTAGATCGAGGGATCCTTCGGATCCTTTCCCAGCCATCGATATATCAGGGACACGTGGCGCTAGCCCCTTTAATTCAGAGATTGGACACTTCGAGAGATAAGATGAGTTTGCATAGAAACACTCTCGAACGTCGAATCCCCGAGGTAACCAAAGTCATAGATCTATAAGTCTACATGGCGAGATCTCGACCGTGAGATCTGAGGAATGTAGAAGCCTGCCAGTCCAGGGTGACGAGGTGCAGTGACGCCACCCAGGGTGATGTGGACCCCATCTTGATGTGCCACATGCCATCCGGATTCGTGTGTATCACATACCCTATAGGTCCATTGGAACATAACACGTGTCACCCTGACCCCTCCTATGTGCTAGTTCATGATATGTGTTCTCCTAGCCAACGTGGTTGGTGAAGTGACCGGGACTCCGGGACTTCGGGACTTCGAAGGGTCTGGGATGTAGTATGATAGAGAGACTGAATGACCCAAAGGTTGGAGCCACGTGGTGAGCTTACGTGACTTCGGAAGTTCAGAACTCTGGGTGGTCTCGTGCGTAGATAGTAAAGAGGCATGAAGCGTCGAAGCACTGAATTCCTCCACAACTGATATAGGAGAAAGAGAGTAAGTCTAGCCATGGGATCGTGTAGTGGATGGTCTTCCACAGTGGAGGAAGGAACTTAGAAATAACACGTGTGAGGTGGATCCACGTGGGCGCCACATGGCCCTCAACCAATGAACGCCCAAAGAACATCGAAAAGGTATATCCGTCGGTTCTGATCTTGGTTTTGAGCATGGAGATCGTGGTTGGAAAACTCTGGACGAACAAAGTGTGGTAGAAACCCTGAATGAAGGATTTGATCACTTAAGGATAACTAAATTGTGATCCCCATCCCTAGGAAAGCCACTTAGGGGTCGGGTGTGTTACATTGGGCAACAAGTTGACCTACATTTTCATGTTGTCCTCTCAATTCTACTTGTCTTTGTCTCATCCTCTCTCTATCATTCTCTTCCACTTCATCTTCATCAACCCATCGAAACTCACATTTATTTTTGTTCTTTGCCATATTCCCCATCTTGATCATTGTTTAACATAGATTAATATTCGATTTCACACAATTTTCTTGGTTTTTGTCTTTTCACAATGACAAGAGTACAACCAGGTGTGGCTTGGCTCATATATATTTTCATTTTTTATTTTGTTTTATGTGAAGATTTATTTTCTTTTTTTTGTTGGTTACAACAATACCTTGATTAAGGTTAATACCTCAATCTAGGTCATACCTTGATCAAGTCATTTCATAAACCCAAAGTAGACCTCGATCTAGGGCTTAATAAACCCTCGATTGAGTGTTTAAAAACTATAAATCTTTCTCCCTTTTGCAAGATTTTATGTGACTACAACTTCTAGGGGGTGCCCCTTCATCTCTTCCATTGCAAGTGGTGGAATCGATGCCAATGGATTCGTCACTAAAACCTCTATCCAATGGCATGCCATTTTCACACTTTCAATTTCATATGATATTTTTAATTTGTTTTCTTTTAAAACTTATTCTTCATTTTTTTCAATAGTTATGAAGGTGCCTAGAGAAAAATCAACAACATAAGAACTATACAACAAATGAATTATAAAAAACATGTGGGTTCGTCATGGATGTTTCCTATTCAAAAGGGTATTTTTTGGTTTTTCAATTTACTTAAACAAGAGAAAAAAATTGGGAACATAAAGGTGTATAAAATGATATTCAAATATTACTTTATTGGTTTCGAAAAATAATAAAAAATTCTAGATTAAAAAAAATAATAATAAGAAAAATAAGCGAGATACACTACATCCTATGTTAATCATGTTTGCATTATTATTATTATTTTAAAGTATAGATTAAACAATGAATTAGTTGATGGGAACACAAGTCACTTGATAATTTTTCCAGACATTTGCAAAGACAAACATATAATTAAATGCAAATTTGACACATAAAATGACAATAGTATTTTTTTGAAAAAATATTGTTAAAAAGATAACATAATTTCTTACAAATTATCTATTAATTGCATTTCAAAATTCACAAGGCTTATATGAGTTTCGAGGGTTTTAATTAAAAAATATGTAAAATGTCAAATTTTCATTGCCATATTTCACTAAAAAGTAAGACACATCTTCATGGATTCACCCTCTTGTATTATGGTCAAGGAACATATTTTTACAAGCCTTCTTCTATCAATGTCAACACAAGGAATCCACATCTTGGACTTCACCATCAACAACTTTGTCGAGGGGAGGGATAGTGGTAGGGGATTCGAGAACAAGCCTAGGGAGGGTCAACAACGTGTAGATAATGGTTGTTGTCTCCTAATTGATTTGATAATCAACCATTCACCAACAATTTCATTGACATGAATAATGTGTAGATGATCACTTTGTATGTCAAAAGAGTAGATGGATTTGCCACCTACACAAGCAACAAAAAAATCCATTTGGATGTTGAGTACGTGGTCAATTGTTAGGACAATGCAAAGGAGATTACACACATTCTATACCACAACATAACCCATGCTTGGTATTGTAACAACAATGTTACTTATGTTTCATCATAGCTAATTGAATACATCATGGATTATATTTGTCTCACCGCTAGCCTCACCCCCTGGTTAAACTCAATAATGATGATAGGTTAGACTAGGGCTACAATGTCACTAAATATTTTCTCTATTACTATGAGACACTTTTTTCTAGAAGAAAATTAGCACATTATATTAGAAATATATTTTTTACATCGCCAGGACAAAAGGAAGCAAAGTGACTAGTTCTACCGGGAATACAAAACCCCAGATCAAAACAACCAAAAAAGCTCATCAACACTGTCCTACGAGACAAGGAGATGAAACTCGGGTACAATGAAAGAAAACCATGCTGGGACTAGTAAAAAATTACAAGGGAATATGAACGCTAGTCCCAAACATACGAACCAAACTGTCGAGAAGCAGAAAAGAGAGCGGAGTTTTAGAAAATTTGAATATGATGAGTAGGACCCACCATCACTCCATCCCAATAGTAGTAAGCAAGTCTTCCTCTAGGTGCTATGAGAGCCTGCTTTGATAAAAAAATTGCTTCCTCATTGGATTCTCTGAAGATGTGTTGGAAAAACCCCATCAAAACAACTAAAAGCTCATCAACTCTATTCCATTTGTGACAAGGAGATGAACTTCTACAATGAAAGAAAACCATGTCGGGACTAGTAAAAATTACAAGGGAATATGAACGCTAGTCCCAAACATACGAACCAAACTGTCGAGAAGCAGAAAAGAGAGCGGAGTTTTAGAAAATTTGAATATGATGAGTAGGACCCACCATCACTCCATCCCAATAGTAGTAAGCAAGTCTTCCTCTAGGTGCTATGAGAGCCTGCTTTGATAAAAAATTAGCTTCCTCATTGATCTTCTCGAAGATGTGTTGAAATTAATAATTGAAGGAAGACGCCAACTCAACTGCGCTTCCACCCTTCAATATTGATGGCTTGAAGATTACCACTAAGTTTAAGCTAATTAATAACTATTTTGGAGTCCCCCAAAATCTAAATGTGTTGAATGTCCAAGATCTTTGCAATGGAGAGAGATGCCCATACTCCCACTAATTCTACTTTGGTATTTGATCCTTCACCACAATTGAAAAACCATCTAACAACGCCATCTATATAATTTTTCAAGGAACCCCCCGCCTTCACAACTCCAACCCCCATGCTGAAGTCTCCGCAGTGCTGGCCAATGTGTATCCATTCAATTGGTTGACTTAACTCAGTCTTAAAACCTGTGACTTTATGACTGAGGGTAGATTTATGAGTGCCCCTAAGGTCCTGTACGCCACAACCCAAACCGAGGGGGTCTTCCCTTCAAATAAATATTTGTTGCATTCGTTCCAAATATACCAGCTCAGTAAAATTGGTATTTTTTATGCGGCTCATATCAGCCACACATTCCATGCATCATTGAGATTCTCCGTCACAAGCACTGTGAGCAAGTAAATTGGCGAAATGTGAGCAACAACCCAAACAAGCCTTAGTAAATTTCCGGTGGAATAAGCAAATGAGTAATATTCTCATCAATTCTCTCGGTGATAAAATGCATAAGCTCGGTCCTCCACCTAACCTTTTTCCTCAGAAGACGCACTAATGATAAGATCTGTTTTCCGATGCCGTGCCTGTAAGAATATGATGATTTTAATTGTAATCATCATTTTACTTTGACCTTTCCAACCCCTCCAACTCAAGAACCCGTGAGTTAGAATAGCGTTGTAAAATTTTCGGCCATCCTTTCGATGTATCACATCGTCCAAATCAACAGGTCCCTCGAATCTCCTCGAGAGTATCCTCTACTTCCAATCAAATATCGTAATTATCCCATTCATTAACAAGTTCACATGTTAGCTCCAGATCAGTGTTGCTCTGCCACACCTCAACAAAGGTGAAAGGCTCTCTTGACAACGATGCTTGAGCAAGTGTATTACTATGAGACACTTAACTCTTGCTTCATTGCCAACATGAATTTGAAAACTACGAGATGGATGCAGCGTGGAATTCTTCAATGATCTCATAAGTCAAATTGTTGATAAGGTAAATCTGATAACCTTGAAAGGACAATGACACGTTTGAATTGTCCCTCGGAGTTACACCATCCACAGAGCGCATACACTTCTTATATTTCTTATATTTCTAGAACTTGAGGTTTAGGACAATATTTTGCTATCATGAAAATGAGGATATGGATGCCAACAAGTGTTCGAGCATCATTGACATTGATATACGTGCTGGTCCAATACCCGAGACACACAATGCAATTAAGTTTGGGACTTTGGGACTCATACAATCCCAACATCGACTAGTACTACTATATTGTTCTCTTTTGGTGTGCTTGAAGGGATATGCTCAAATCTATCCATGATTATGAATGTTTATTAAGTTTGATATCAACATCTAAGTAGCTTTATAGATGACGCCATTCTCAATGGTGGTCAATCTTTTTAACAAGTGGGAGTTGCCTTCCTTGAAGCACTCACTGTAGCCCCGCTACTCTACTCCAATGTGAGCCTTGCCTCTTTGATTAAATGGGTCATGAGAGTATATTTTTTTGGTTAAATGGGTCATGAGAGAATATTTGTATAGATGGCCAGTATAGATGTTTGGTAATTTAATTGCTGGTCAAATTGTATTTTCTCTTTGTTTAAATAGTAGTTTTGAATGTAGTATAGATGTTTGGTAATTTAATTGTTGGTCAAATTGTAGTTTCTCTTTGTTTAAATAGTAGTTTGAATGTATAGATAAATTTGATACCTTGAAAAATATTTAATCCATTTGAATCGTACAATCTCAACAATTAATATATACAATTTCATCAATCTTTTAAAAATTTTCACCCATTTTTAAAATACAGGTAAAACATTTTAATCTATTTGGACTGTACAATCTTAATATATACAGTTTCATCAATTCTTTTAAATTTTTTGACCCATTTTTTTTTTTTTTTTTTTGTGTGTTTTTTTTCTTTTTAATCTGATTTTTTTAAAATACAGGTAAAAACATTTTAATCACAGCCTCAAAACATTTTAAAAAATTCTGTACTTTATAAATGTTATACCGAGAGTAAGTTGCTGTCATGAGCATGTGCACCCTACTAACCATGTCGGTTGTTGAATCATTCGATAGAGAAGTGTACGAAGAATATTAATTGCAAAATCAAAAGTAGTGGTTGGTGGCGAGGGGAGTCATGTTCGGCGTTATCAGTGCGGCAAACATACACATCACAATTCACAAGTGGTCCAAGTGCATAATTTGGAATATTTTATTATAACCCCACGAAAATGTAATCAAACAGCGCACCTTCTCTAACACACTGGAGTTAACCTGTCTGTTGGTAACCAACACAAAGGATCTTCATGTGGTGGGATAGCAACGGCTGAATGCCTGGGTCAACTTGGTTGCGTGTAGTTCCAGCTATCATATGTACGTTGCATTCATCATCTTGTTATCTATATATATCTTACATGCCTCGGCTTCATCATTTTAGCCTTTTCCTGCCTGTTTGTGTTCGGGCTTCATCTTTCTGTCCATCAAATGACAACTGCTCTCCATCACAATGACAATGTTTTTTCATCTTCCCTCCTCGGACTCTTACCTGCTCCGACTTTTATTCCCTGTTAGATGTGTTTACAAGCCATCGGGTTCAGGGATGTCAAGAACATTTACCATTCTCATCTCTTACAGCTCGCCTAATAATTTACGTTTTTATAAATCATCGTGGTCCTGATGTCAAGAACATTTTACCCTCCGTTCATATTGTCATTTTTATATAACCATGTGCAATAGAGTCGGTGTTTGGATAAACTCGTGGTGAAGTCAATGGCTACCATTCTTATGTAAAGCCTTATGAAGGACTGCCTTTATCCTTAAAAGTGTTTGGAGCGCTTCTTGAAAACCAGAGCATCTCTCTGTAATAAATATACCTGACAACGACACAGATTTGGGGATGCTCCGTAGTCGTTCGCAGCAAACTACTAACAACATTGATTGAAGATTTATTGGACCGATCGTCATCTGTAAGTGCTTCGGCCATTCAACCTTTGTCTTCTATTTAAAATGAATCATTAAGTTTGTTTATTCCAAGCATTATAGATCTGCGTAGTGTATGCATTTCCTGAATGAATTGGTACTTACCGAAGGGTGATAGATCTGTATAATTTTCAATTTTGTTTACGCCAAGGATGATAGATCTGTACACTTTTCTTCATTGAACAGCTAATAACCAAAGTTCATGGAGGTCAGTAACTTCATATCCGACATTCCCTAGGCAAGGGGATGCGTTCAAAAATGTTATGGTACGAAATAGGAAGGGATGAGGTGCTCGGTATCTGTCTGTGAGGCATCTCTTCAGTGTTTTCCTATTTTGCGTTATGTGGAACTTGCATCTTGTTGCAGCTGAAGATGGTTATTTAGAAAGAATATTGTCCAGGCTAGGGTTACCACATCTTTTACTTCCTTGCATTTCTGGTAGTGCTGTGTTACGAAGAGCACAGCAGAAGCAGCTGTGTCTACTGTTTACTGTTTATGTTAGGATGAGCGTTGAGATTGTTTAATGGTTGTAAAAATAGTACAGTAATATTTGTAAATGAACCGGTGGTTTATTCGGTATAATAAAGAGAGATGTTGCCAAGTTTACTGTGCACATTTGTTCCATCTTTCTCTCTATTTGTGGTTTGTTTTAATACTCTTTAGGAGAGAGAATACATTAAAATGAATTTAATGGAAAGTTTGCATCTCTGAATAATAGTTCAGTTTTTGTTACATATAATTATTTTGTGAATACAGAGACCATTTAATAAGTTAGTTAGTTTAAAATACAGAGACCATTTAATCAGTTAGTTTGTTCCTTTATTTTTATAAAGGAATTTATAATTTCCTCAATAATTAGTTAATAAATATTTCTTTATTAATCGATTGAATTAGCACTTTATAGATAAATACTAAATAGTGATTGTGAAAAACATTGAATTAGCATTATATAATTTAATGTTACTTGTATTAAAAATAGTTCATGCTTCTTGTGTTGTTGTTATATGAGTTGTAAAAAAGAAGTTTAAATAGTTCATGCTTCTTGTCACTGCACTAAACGGGAGCTTGACTGGGTTACCCTAACACTTACCCCCGGCTGAAGAAAGGAATCCCTCCTTTTGGGAGGGACTCTTAGGAACGAATCCAGTGGAGACGGCTGAAGAGAGGAGTCCCTCCTTTTGGGAGGAACTCCTGGGAACGAATCCAGTGGGGCGGGGCCTGTAGTTTAGAGGATTAGAGCATGTGGCTACTAACCACTGTGTTGGGGTTCCAATCCTTCCTTGCTTATCCGGAAAGGGGACAAAAGGGAGGTCCTTTCGAGGTAGGGAGATTATTATTGAGATAGCTGATCCAAAGCATTGTTGTTATATGAGTTGTTAAAAAAAAATAAAAAATAAAAAGTCTATAACCATTGTTGTGTTATAGGAGTTAAAATTGAATTTTTGAAAATATAAATAAATTCAGCTCCTAAAAATGATGCTTGTTGATTATGCAATCTCAATAATTACCCTAAAACCTCCACTATTACATATACGTCTTTATATTCACTGCCAATTATATGTTGTCAATTAACTCATGCAAAGAATTCAGTGCAATGAACATCAATCTTTTATAATGATTCGATTGATTCTGTGATGCCACACATACACAATCACGCCTGTTCTTCATTTCCTTCAGCAACATTTCCATTTTGACCTCTTTGAAATGCTAGCATTGTTCACATTGTTAAATCTGCCTTTGCTTTTTAATTGTGCACTGAATGCACATTCCATAACAAGTAAAGTTGATGCTCATGTCTGATCTTGCGTCCTCTCTATTTGCAGAAAAAATGTTGATAACTTCATATTAGAGTTCTTAGGCCTCCGGAATTAGATGCAGGGACTTAACAAAGGAATGAAATGATGGTGACAAGATACACATCACCAAAGCAACACTAGCTTCTTAACAACAGATAATTGATCAATTGATCATTGAAATCTTCAGATATTCAGAGACTGATAGAAAACTAAAGGATTTTTCAAATACAATGTTCGCCCAACTTCAAACCCCTGTTTTTGAGATGGGTTCTTCTGACACTCGATACTTGTTTTTGAGATTGGTCTACAAAAATAATGCAGTGCCATTTCTTACTTTTGAAACTAATGTGTAACTGATAGCTTTAGAAGCATTAACACGTTTTTTATGTCTTTTGTTGTCATAGTATTTCGGATCATTTGTTGGCCTCTGTTTTTTATATAAAATGATTTGATTAATATCCATAAACTCACTAATTATCAGTAACTTATGACTCCTCAAGCTATAATATTTTCCCCTAAAATTTTCGGACTCCAGAAACAATACATGATGTATACCAACCATTCTTATCACACAACAAAACCAACTATACAACATAAATTATTAAATCTGAATACGACAATCAGCGCAGATTTACCATACAAGCTTCAATCTCTATATCTCTGTAACATAGATGAGTCTGGATTATGCACCAGACCTTACTCACTAGGCCTTTATCATCGCAAATTTACACTAATGGCATATTCATCTGGCAGAAATTACAAATATCCTTGATTATCTTCCATGCTCGGATTCATGCTGAACTCTAAACAATATATGGTACAGGTTGAACCGAGTTTCCGGTAGGTCTACTACAGGTAAGCAGCTCCGGTCCTAAATCCTCAAACTCAGTCGATGGCCCTGGGGCATGTGAATGACTCGCTACAACAGTTAGGGTTTTCTTTCCTCTGCTCCATTATATGGATTTTCGTTTTCCAATTTAAGCATTTGGGCCTTTTTTTTTTCTTGGAATCTGGTGACATAAATATGTAATAGATGACTATTTTTTGTTATTTAAAATTTAATTTTTGAATGCAGAAATAAATTATGAAATGGTTTTTTTCTTTTGAATCTGGCTACATAAATATACACTAGCACAGCCGCAAAGTGATTGGTGTTGCAGTTGGTGAACTCAAAAAGTTATCCAATTGAAACAGCTGAAATGAACATAGAGCTGAGGAAATCCAAAAGTTAATCTTAAATGTGGTAATTCAAAAGGTTAATCAGTTAAAAGTGGCAATTATATGGTGGTACAGTAATTTCTTAATATAATTAGGTAAATGTTAAAAAGTAAACAGGTTAACTGATGCATTCAAAAATACAAGAAAGTTATGAAGAGTAAATCACATTCATTGATTTGGGAAGACCACTAAGAATATTCCAGCATTTTCAATTATTAGCCATCCGATTAGAATTTTAGATTAAAAGGTGATTAATTGTGCCCTTCTCCAATAGGCGTAATTAGATGACTATTTTTTATTATTTAAAATCAATTTCTAAATGCAAAAATAAATTCAACATGCTGAAATTTTTTTGAACATTTAGATTATACAATCTGTGGATCTAACAATTCCAGAACACTCAGATTATACAATATGTAAATCTAACAATTCCAGGTAAACTACAACTTTTAAAAATATTGACATAGATTTTCCTCTGGCAACAGCCTCTTTTAAAAAAGCGGTTCCTTTTATTTCACTGTAGGCGGCTCTTATATTTTTATGGGGATGAGACAACGAAGCCTCTTTTAAAAAAGCGGTTCCTTTTATTTCACTGTAGGCGGCTCTTATATTTTTATGGGGATGAGACAACGAATGGATACACAACACAGAAGTCAATCTGACTGACTGACTCACTCACACCAGGTTAAAAACCAATTGGTTGAATCGGAGTTGGTGGTAAGATAGTATCTCTATTACCATAAAAGATTGTCTACACTTCCCTGAATAATACATTACATATTAGCTCTCTGGAATAGCACAAAACCTGCTTATAACTCAGTATTGGTATGCAGTGTGTAATAATACTATTACAACCACATTTATAAAAATGGTTCCTGAATAATACATGGTTCCTGAATAATACATTGCATATTAGCTCTCTGGAATAGCACAAAACCTGCTTATAACTCAGTATTGGTATGCAGTGTGTAATAATACTAGCACAACCACATTTATAAAAATGGTTGGTATAAGTTCATAGGTACCATTTTGAACCTTTCCAATCTAATAATAACCATCTACTTATAGCAACCAACCATTTTTATAATGTAACTGTACTAATCATACATCAATCAGAAATTATTTTGGATTCCATATTCATCTAAAAATTTTCTATAAGATTCCACATTCATCGAAAAGTTTTCTATAGATCTCACACTCCTAACCTGCAAAATAAGAGTGTTGCTCTTCCAAATCCGCTCTTTTAATGCATGTTGTTACTCCATAACCATGCTATTGCTCTACAAATGCCTGCTGCTGTTAGTGCTCTCAACTTCTGAGAGTTTCCAAATGAAAATTTCAAAATGATTTTTCAGAGTTTGCATTAGGTTTTCTATGGTTTATATTTTCCTCTGTTAGCCGCGAGCACCTCCCCATTCTCTTTCCTGCCACATCCTTTCGTATGCTTGCTCGGCTTAGTGTTTTGTATTATTATTGGCCTTTTTTTTTTATTAAGAGGGAATCTGTTTCCTCTTCCTGGAAATGGATCCGGAACCATTACCTATGGAACTGTTTCCCCTAAACCGGAATGGTTCTCAAACTTTATTTTTGGTGCTTTTGCAAAACCAGTGATTCCAAGATTCTGGTGCATATCGAAAGCAGGAGTGGCACCCTCCCTAGGCAATTCTAGCTACCATATCCTAGATTAAAGAACATCATTGTCAAAGCCGTTGTTACTTACTCTAATAAAGATAAAAATTGCCTTGAATGATCAATGATAAAAAATGAAAAAGGTAGAATTATATTCTGTCGTTTTCATCAAATGTTGCTTCCCTGGTCAAATCCAGCAGCATCAAAAGCATTTTCCCTTCAGAAATTCCTTGATTCCAAGTTTTTGAAATGTCCCTTTCTTCTCCTATAACTAGATAGTTTGTATTTTGTAAATTTTTCTGGATCTTTTGTAGGTTAAACATATGATCCCATAGTTCAAAGCTGGTTATAATTCCTCGGTCACAGGCATGTAGAGACCAAGTCAGGGAATGGAACTGGAGGTTGAATGCGAAGAACTATAACTATAAGGCCGTGTCTAATTCTGTTGCTTGTAATGTAATTAAAGTACAGACAAATTTGTGGTTTGGACATGGGGTGTTGGGGATGAAGTCTGAAATCATTGTTTGATATTGCTTCAATAACAAATTAGGCAGATATCATGCACATGGTATATTGTAGTCGAATTACAAATAGTCATTTAAAAGTGGCACTGTCTCAAGCATCACAACTCCATGCATAAGCATTAAAAATTCCTTCTACTAATATAACAATAAACTGAACTACTTTTTTATTCCGAGAGTAGTGATCAGATAATCTCGCATGACCAGAAGATACATTACCAAACTCTTTCACTATGGATAATTCTCTTGTTTTTTACTAAATGTTACTCTTGTTTTTTACTAAATGTTACTCTGGCCATTTTCAACCATTTCCAATAGGTGTACGCCTATTGAGGTAATAAAAGATTACATTTTTCGGAGGTGACAACACACAGCATTAATGGGATATCATTGTCCATATTCGGTGTTGTGTGTGATGTGTTATCTTCTCTATTATTTTCTCTATCCATTAGTCTCAGTGTTTGCAGGTCGATCCCAACAAGTGGTATCAAAGCCTAAGGTGAATGGTCGTTGTTGTGAAGAGAAACCGCTGAGGTCGCGCACAAAGGAGAAACAATTAAGAGTTTGTTCGCCTCGAGGAGTTGGTCGTAGAGCTGACCAGTGAGGTTGTTGGTAAGGTCGAGTAGAGGACGAGCCAATGATGGAATCAATGGTGGTGGGGAGCCTGGGGGCCATGCCAGGAAGGTTAGTGCCCTGATGCGAAAAGGGTTTAGCACTGATGATGTCCAGTTATCGCCTGAAGAAAACACAGGTTGCAACTTGGATGTGAGCGGTTGGGTTTGACAAATTAACAGGCACAGAGTCCCTTTGTGGAAAGAGATTGAGAACACGCTCCCTCTACATGTCTCAGTTGGAATATCTAAGACAAGTCGCCTCTTGATGTTGATGTATGATTGATATTGAGTGGATATAATTATATATTGTTTGAGCATCTAGTTGATCCAACAATCGAATAATAACGATCTTCACCAACCATTAAATTTTGAAGCAGAAGGGATGCCAACTACTATGGAGGTTTCAATCCCACTCACTGATTGACGGTGGATATAATTGTTTGTATGCTTGCTCCTATTCAATTGAGGAGAATACTACAGAAAGAAACAAAGCCTAATTTCTTCGATTATGTGTTGCATATTAATATTGACACTAACGTTCAATAGAAAAACAAGATTGCTCGCTTCAACAAACGTGAGGGAGTCCAAGAACACATTGTTTGTGCTTTCCAAGAACACATTGTTTGTGCTTTAGCTAACTTGGCAGCTCATGGGGACAACAATGGAAATAATGTTGTTGTGGGGCGATAAGTAGGAACTCTTGAAGCATTAGGGCATCTCACATGTTGAAGGAGTTAGACAAGAAGCAATTGGAGCACAACATAACTTGACATTTTGATGAAAAAAATAGAGGGGCGATTGTTGAAACTGGCGGTGTCGAGACCTTGCTTACCCTCGTATAAAACTGAGGCTTAGTCAAAGAAATGGCCATGATCTTGACGAGCATTGACACATGAGACAAAGGGTGTTTTTTGTGTGCAATTCCATCCTCAAATCTGTGTGTGTTTTTCCAAGCAAAGTATTGGAGATGTATTTTTCCTCGACCTGAGGGGCATGGTAATATCTCACACTGCACTAGATGGAGTGGTGGTGGTAATGGAGATGGTGATGATCTCAAGGTAAAGCTCGTGGAGTGCGAGGTGGACATTTTGCATAACTGAGAGCTCCAGTGTGAGGAAGAGGACTTGGTTGCCCACTGAGATGGTAAGGCAAAGGTCTCGAATGCAAAATTGGAGGTGGAGTTAACACGTTTTTTATATGTAAATGGGCATACAACTATAAGACTTGGTTAAGCATGCGTACCTTGGGATCACCAGTAAAGTCTAGGCATAGACCTAGGTGATAGGCGAGAGCATACGGTATTCTCGAATACCTGTGAGGGAATATTGGCCGGTTTTGGTCATGGGAAAGGGGGAGAAAGTTAGGTCAAGAGTCATGGTTTCAGGCACATGGCTTTGGTAGCCCATGAATTGCATACTCCATTGAAATTAACCTAGAGGTGAGAGGTGAATTCTCTCTTGGTTGGCTTGGCCAAATTCGGTCAAGGAAGTATATCTTTGTTGGCTATAGTGATGGAGATAAGGGATGTAGATTGTGGGATCCTACTACCCACAAAATCTTCATTAACAAAGATATGTACATGGAACAATCAAAAGTTGTTTAGGATCGCAAAGGGAGATTTGTTTTCAAACTCAAGGAATCATTATATGGCTTAAGGTAACCAAGAAATGGTACAAGATGTGTGATTCCTTCATGGTGAACCAAATTTTCTTAAGAAGTGAGTGTGATCATTGCATTTATAGCATATTCATTATCTTGGTGTTGTGTTGATGATATGCTTGATGCAAGAAAAGCATGGTTGAGGTCAACAAGTTAAAGGTTTTAGTTGGTTAGGTTGTTTCACATGAAGGATCCAAGAGAAACAAAACAAATCTTGGGCATAGAAGTATACAGAGATGGAAAAAAAGGCAAGTTGTGGTTGTCACAAGTCTATGGAGAAGATATTGATGAGGTTTAGTATGAACATTGTGAAATTGGTAAATATCCCTTTAGCTTTCCATTGTAAACTTTCTTCAAGTTTATGTCTTAATAATAAGGAAGAAAATGATTAAATGTCTCATGTACCTTATGCAAATGCAGTAGGATGGTTGATGTTTGCGATGGAATGTTCAAATATTTTACATGCAGTTGGTGTTTTCAGTAGATACATGGCAAAACCAAGTAAAGAGCATGGAAATGGGTGCTTCAGTATCTTAGAAGCATGAGTATCATGTACATTGGATGCAATGATTTAGTCAGTAGTTATGCCAATTGATGCGGGAGCATCGTCATCAAAGCACAAGTGGAGGACAACTCAACGCCCTAGCGTGCATTTTGAAGTGATTTTGAATTTAAAAATGTCATGTCATAAAATATCTTGAAAAGATTGTAATTAAAGAAGATCTTAAATGTTAAGAGGTTGAACCATCACGTGAGATCGATGGAGATTGTATTTTCTTTAATGTAGTTAATTGCACTACAGATATGAAGCATTCACTCTTATCTTCTGTACCAATCATTTATTGTAATAAGCCTTAGTAGTTGAAAGCTTTTAATTTGATAGGATAGCACTAAGGTAGTCGGAGGGAAAAGATCTATGAGCCCTCTTGTATAAATATATGTATTTTATGCCCAAATGAGGCTGTTGAAGGTTGTTGAAGATTATTGTAGCTGGAGACTATTGAAGCTTATCGAGTTGTATGAGCCCATGCACATATCATTTGAATGAATATAACAGAGAAGTGTTGATCCAAATGTTTGGTGTTGTTGTTACTGTGTCTATCTGAATGAATGGTAGGATTTCTGTTTAATTGCCATTCTCTGTTATTATTTGTTCTTATGTTATGAACACATTACATGATTGAATGTATGAATATGTGAGGATTAGATAAGTTTCAATTGTTTATCTTCTACGAGCTCATGCAAGGAGTGCATAGTGTATGCAAAGTGCGTGTTGAAAGATTCTAGGGTGACTCAGAAGCTCAGGAGAGAGAACGTGGAGTTTCATATGCAAGATGTGCATAGTGTCCGCAAGGTGTGAGTTGACAGAGTCTAGTTTGACTAAGAAGCTCAGGAGAGATCACTTGAAGTTCATTTGCAAGGAGTGAAAAGGACCATGCAAGGTGTGTGTAGGCAGAAACACAATCAACATCATATTGTTCAAGAGGAACAATTGAGTAGTGCAAGAACTGTTGCAAGGAGTGCACAGTTGCCCACAAAAGGGTTATGTGAAAGAACCTTGTTACAAGGTGTGCTCATGATCGACATTCGGCTAAGTGTCGAAGAAACATTCTGAGAAGTTAGAAGTTTCGAGAAGGAACAAGCTCATAAGAGATAACGGATGGAAATTCTTCAGTAGGGAGGAGCTCACTAAAAATTTCACAATCAACGAGCAAGATCCATTTAGAGGAATCAGGATCTTTCTAGATTGTGAGATCTGGGAAAGTTGCTCGGAGGATAGTCTTAAAATCCTTCGGCACTTCGTGTATTTAGAGGTTTGAAAGTATATAAGGAGCAGGATCGTCGAAGTATCGAATAGGCGAAGTGAAATCCTAGTCGTCGTTATCAAGGAGAATACATGGCAGCAAATCCAAGAGTCTGAGAGATAAAGCTCTGGAAGATTTGCGTGGAGTAAAGGAAAATTCTCACGAAGTCACGAGGGCCAAAGAAATCTGGACCGTTGGATCCAGAAGGACACGTGGCGGAGATCCGCATACTTCAAAAGAAGAGCACTTCAGAGAAAAGTATGTGTGGAGTGTACAAAACTCCCGAAGCTCTAATTGTTGAAGTAAATCGTGGTCATCGATCTGAAAGGAAAACATGTCATCAAATTGTGGAATTTAGAAGGGTGCACTCCGGAAAAGAAAGGAGGAAGTGGAGCCATTGACTAGAAATCATTCGAAACTCCAAAAGGTAAGAAGATAATCATAGCCGTCAGTGGTTGGGACATGTGGTGTTAGATCTATCACTTCGGCGGTAGGACAGTTCGCGGAAATTGGAGAATAAAATCCTGAAGGTCGAAAGTCCCGAAGGTCGAAGCCAACAGGAGTTGTTGATGAATAAAGGGACACGTGGAGAGTGGAGATTCACTCCGGAGAATTTTCACTCCGGGAGAAGTGAAGTGTGAAGGCACGAGAACTCTCGAATGCTGAAACGTCGGAGTTCATCTGAGCCGTCCATTGGAACATGACACGTGGCGGAAGATCGGTCACTTCAGAGGATTTACACTCCGGGAGAAATAGGACTAGAGGAGCGTTGACTGGAAGTCGTCCGAAGTAGGGACAAGGGAGAATCTTGACCATTGGTCAAGGTGAGCACGTGGCACTAGATCCATGGCTCCAGGTATGGAGCACTTTGGAGGAATTTTTTTTTGGAATGCTCGGAACTCCCGACGTCGAAGTCTCAAAGTGAATCATAGTCGTTGGTTGTTGGAGGAGTGCGGGCCGTAGATCTTGTTTGGGTGATTTCGTCAGTCCGTAGTTCGGAGAAAAAGGAATTAGCTGCACTAGAAATAGTCAAAGCCTGAAGTTGCAAAGGGGGCTAGCCGAAGGTCATAGCCCGTGGTTATAAGGAAGCGGGGCCTAGCAGAAGAGCTAGTGCTTGCCACTTAGAGTTACCAGAAGTGCTAGAGAAGGGCACGGGTGAATCAAACCATGTGGGTAACAAAGAAGGGACCTATGTGAATTGATTTCAGGGTCTAGCATAGACCTGAAGAGCTGATTTGGCTCAGTTTATTGAAGATCCTTGACCGGAAGGTCGCGCAACCCCGAGGAGAGAAGGGGGGTTGCATCAAGTGGTATCAGAGCCTAAGAAAAGGTTATGTATGATACCATCAAGTGGTATCAGAGCCTCAATTTTTGCTCTGTGTAAAAGAAGGAAGTAGTCTGATAAAATCAAGTGGTACCAGAAACAAAAGTTTCTTTTTAAGCTCTGTGTGGAGAAATCTCAGCACAATGTTGCCTAGAAGACGTGTGGAGCGACATGTAGCAAACCCAGTTGTGGAAAGGGAGATGAGAGAACTTCGTGCAAGATTAGATGCTATGGAGACAACACAAAGGAGAGCACCTAATGTTGGAGATGTCATTGATGCAGAGAGCAAATAAGTGGAAGTTGAAGGAGCTACACGAGAAGATGCTGCAGAAGAACGCTTGTTGAAAGCTGTTGTCAAATTGGGAGCAAGAGAAAAAATAGAAATCCCAATGTACGGAAGCAACTTAAATGTTGAAGAATTGTTGGATTGGATAAGAGCAGTGGAAAAATACTTCGACTATGAAGAAGTTGATGATGAGAAGAGAGTAAAACATGTTGTCATCAGATTGAAGGGACATGCAACACTGTGGTGGGATGAACTACAGGCTAACATAAGAAGCAAGGGAAAACAAAAGATCAAGAACTGGGATAGAATGGTAGCCAAGATGAAGGATAAATTCATACCCAAAGTCTATCAGATAAATCTATTCAGGAAATTACAGAACCTGAGACAGAAAGGACAGACAGTAAAAGAATACACCGAGGAATTTTATAAGCTAAACATCAGGGCTGGACAGAGAGAGAAAAATGATGAAAAGGTTGCCAGGTATATTAATGGTATGAGATATGAAATCCAGGATGAAATCAACATGATAACAATGAGGACAGTGGAGGATGCTTATCAGATTGCATTGATGGCAGAAGAAAAGTTGGCCAGGAAACAGAGCTAGTGAAGAAGAGGAAGAAGTCTAAACAGAGGTAAGGGAATTATCCATGAGGCACAGAAGTCGAAGGTTGATATTGGAAAACCACACAGTCACTCAGAAAGAGGAGAAAGTTCCCAAGGGAGACAATATGGTGGAAGAAATGATTTTCCTCGAGGAAGAGGAAGAGGCAGAGGAGGAGAGGTGAAGTTTTATGCATGTGGAAAAATAGGACACATGTCTTGGGAATTCCCCACGAGAAAGAAAGGAGGAGGTGAAGCTCACATTTCATAAGCATAGAAGCAGAATATCGAGGAAGAATGTGCAGAATATGGGAGATCTTTGATGATGAAGAAGGTTCTCTTGAAGCCAGAGCCAGAAGTGGAAAAACCAATGCAGAGGAATAGTTTGTTCAAAACTGCTTGTAAGACCAAAGACAGGGCATGCAAGGTGATAATTGACAGTGGAAGCACTAATAACTTGGTATCCACAGAAATGGTGGAGAAATTGGAGTTGGAGACAACTGCACATCTGAGTCTGTATAGAGTCTCATGGTTTCATAAAAGACACCAGGTAATGGTAACTAAACGATGCCTAGTTGAATTTAAGATAGGAGGATATAGAGATGATATTTTTTGTGATGTGATTCCCATGGATGTATGTCATGTCTTGTTGGAGATACCATGACAGTTTGACAAAAATGTCATTCATGATGGGAGAACACACATGCCTTGGAGAAAAATGGTAGAACACACATGCTACTACCAATAGAGGAAAAGAAAGTGAAGGAAGAAGCCAACACAAGTATACTTCTCATGAGTGGGAAGGAACTCCTAAGTGAAGTGAATAAGAAACAAAAGATGCAAATTGTTGTGGTGAGGAAGCCTATAGTCATTCTTACAAGTACTTCTATGGATGATCTACCTAAATAAATTCAGAACTATTATAGAATTTTGCTGACATAGTAGTGGATGAGTTACCTCGCTCGTTACCACCCATCAAGAGTATCAACCATCACATTGATCCTATACCAGGAGCGAGTATAGCGAACACAGAAGCATACAGATTGACATCTCAAGAGAATGAGGAGGTAAAGTCCAGGATTTGATGGACAAGGGTTTAGTCAGAGAAAGCTTGTGTTCATGCGCAGTACCAACTGTGTTGAGTCCAAAAAAAGATGGAGGATGGAGAATGTGTACAAACTCCAGAGCCATAAACAAAATCACCATCACGTACATATTTCCTTTGTCGAAGATGGATGACTTAATGGATTGTTTGAGTGGAGCAAATTATTTTTCAAAAATAGACCTAAAAAGTGGATATCACCAGATAAGGATGAGAGAAGGTGATGAGTGGAAAACAACCTTCAAAATGAATGAAGGGTTGTATGAGTGGCTTGTTATGCCATTTGGCTTAACAAACACCCCAAGTACTTTTATGATGTTGATGAATGAGGTATTGAAAGATTTTATTGGTAAGTTTGTGATTGTATATCTGGATGATATATTGGTCTTCAGTAAAACTGAAGAAGAGCATTTGATACACTTAACGTTAGTGATGAGAACATTGCAGCGAGAGGAGTTGTTGATAAACCTAAAGAAATCCTCTTTTATGAAGACAAAACTCTATTACCTGGGTTTTATAATCTCTTCAAATGAATTGAAGATGGATCAAGAGAAGGTGAGAGCAATCAGAGAATGGCCATCGCCAAGGAGCATATTCAAGGTGAGAAGCTTCCATGGATTAGCGAGTTTCTATCGGAAGTTCATTAGAAATTTCAGTAGTATTTGTGCACCTATATTATATACGATGAATAAGAGACATAAATATTTTAAGTGGATTGAAGAAGCTGAGAAAAGTTTCAGGATATTGAAGGAGAAGATAACAAAACAACTAATTCTGGTCTTGCTAGATTTCGAGAAGACGTTTCAAGTACGATGTGATGCTAGTGGAGTAGCAATTGGAGAAGTCTTGAGCCAAGATAATAGGCCTGTTGCATATTTCATTGAGAAGTTGAATGACAACAAGATGAAGTACTCTACATATGATAAAGAATTTTATGCAGTAATTCAAGCCTTAAATAAATGGAGACACTACCTTGTTCCAAAAGAATTTGTTTTGTATAGCGATAATTAGGCTTTACAATTCATAACCAGACATGAGAAGTTAAATCAAAGACATGCTAAGTGGATAGAGTTTATGCAAAATTTCACCTTTTTCATTAAACATATTTATGGTAATGCTAACAAAGTTGTCGATGCATTGAGCAGGAGATGTCTGATTCTACAGGAATTTCAAGTGAAAACCTTAGCGTTTGAACACCTTAAGGAGATGTACTGTGATGATCCAGATTTTAAAGAGGCGTATGAAGCATGTGAAAATCATTTGCTCATAGACAGAAGTTAGTGGACAGAGTATTTGATTCAATATGGATTGTTGTTTAAAGGTAGCCAATTGTACATACCAAAGTGCTCGATGAGAGATAATCTGTTGAAAGAAAAACATACTGGAGGTCTAGCAGGAAATTTTGGCCATGACAAGACATTTTCACAATTGAAAAGTTCATACTATTGGCCAGGTATGAGGGTAGAGGTGAAGAAATTTATAAACAGATGTAAGATTTTCCAGTATGCAAAGGGGAAGTGATTCCATATTTGTTGTAGTATATAGATTCTCAAAGATGGCACACTTTATTCCATGCCATAAAACTAATGATGCAACACACATTGCAAATCTGTTTTTCAAGGAAGTTGTGAGACTTCATAGGTTTCCCAAGAGTATTGTCTCAGACATAAACACTAAATTTGTTGGTCATTTATGGAGAACATTGTGGAAGAAGATGGGGACGAAATTGTCCTTTAGTTCAACATATCACCCTCAAATGGATGGATAGACTGAGGTGGTAAATCGGAGTTTAGGAAATTTGTTGAGGATTTCGGTCACTGAACATCATAGCCAGTGGGATCAGATTCTATCACAAGCATAGTTTGCCTACAATGACTCACCAAATAGGAATACAGGGAAGATTACATTCCAGATAATATATGGGATGAAGCCAAGAGGAGTATCATAGTTGAGATATTTGGAGAAGAATGAATTTAGAAGCGTTGGAGCATATGACTTCACTGCAGAAATGCAGAAGCCTCATAATCAGATCAAAGAGAAATTGCAGAACAACAACAAAGAATATAAATGCAGAGTTGATCAACATAGGAGAGAACTTCAATTTGAAGTGGGAGATTAATTTTTGGCACATCTCAGAAAGGAAAGGTTCCCAAGGGGAACATATAACAAACTGAAGTTGAAGAAGATAGGACCATGCAAGATCCTAAGGAAATTTGATGCCAATTCTTATGAAATAGAGCTTCCAGAGGATGTGGGAATATCACCCATATTCAACATTTTAGATCTGTATCCTTACAGGGAAGATGACACCAAAGGATCAGAAGATCAAAAAGAGATACAGTGGGAGAAGAAGATGCCTATAGAAGAAAAGCCGCAGATGGAGAAGATCATAGATCAGAGGATTTGTAAGAAGACCAGAAGGAAGACTTATTTTGAGTATTTGGTAAAGTGGAAAGGACACCTAATAGAAGATGCCATTTGGGTGAATGAAGCAGATATTCAGAAGCATGGAAAGTCAGTGCAGGAGCTCATGGACGGGAGTCCATGAATTTTTGTCTAGAGGAATATGATGCATGAGGATCGTCATCAAAGTGCAAGTGGAGGACAACTCAACGCCCTAGCGTGCATTTTGAAGTGATTTTGAATTCAAAGATGGTAGGTCATAAAATATCTTGAAAATATTGTAATTAAAGAAGATCTTAAATGTTAAGAGGTTGAACCATCGTGTGAGATCGATGGAGATTGTATTTTATTTAATGTAGTTAATTGTAGTATAGATCTGAAGCATTCACTCTTATCTGTTTGTATCGATTATTTATTGCAATAAGCCTTAGTAGTTGAAATCTTTTAATTTGATAGCACTAAGGTAGTCGGAGGGAAAAACTCTATGAGCCCTCTTGTATAAATATATATATTTTATGCCCAAATAAGGCTGTTGAAGGTTGTTGAAAGCTGCTGAAAATTATTGTAGTTGAAGACTGTTGAAGCTTATCGAGTTGTATGAACCCTTGTACATATCATTTGAATGAATATAACAGAGAAGCATTGATTTAAATGTTTGGTGTTGTTGTTACTGTGTCTATCTGAATGAATGGTATGATTTATGTTTAATTTCCATTCTCTGTTATTATTTGTTCTTATGTTATGAATGCATTACATGGTTGAATGTATGAATCTGTGAGGATTAGATAAGTTTCAATTGTTTCTCTTCTACGAGCTCATGCAAGGAGTGCATAGTGTCTGCAAGGTGTGCGTTGACAGAGTCTAGGAAGACTCAAAAGCTCAGGAGAGATAACGTGGAGTTTCATATGCAAGGCGTGCATAGTGTCCACAAGGTGTGCATTGACAGAGTCTAGTTTGTCTCATAAGCTCAGGAGAGATAACTTGAATTTGATTTGCAAGGAGTGCAAAGGACCACGCAAGGTGTGCATAGGTAGAAACACACACAACGCCATATTATTCAGGAGGAACAATTGAGTCGTGCAAGAACTGTTGCTAGGAGTGCATAGTTTCCTATAAAAGGGTTATGTGAAAGAACCTTGTTGAAAGGTGTGCTCAGGATCGACATTTAGCTAAGTGTCGAAGAGACATTCTGAGAAGTTAGAAGTTCCGAGAAGGAACAAGCTTATAAGAGATAGTGGATGGAAATTCTTCAGTAGGGAGGAGGGAACCGAAAATTTCACAATCAACGAGAAAGATCCATTAAGATGAATCATGATCTTTCTAGACCGTGAGATCTGGGAAAGTTTCACAGAGGATAGTCTTAAAATCCTTCAGCACTTCATGTATTTGGAGGTTTGAAAGTGTCTAAGGAGCAGGATTGTCGAGGTCCCAAAGAAGCGAAGTGAAATCCTAGTTTTCGATATCAAGGAGGATATGTGGCAGTAGATCTGAGAGTCCGGGAGATAAAGCTCCGGAAGATTTGCGTGGAGTAAAGGAAAATTCTCGCGAAGTCGCGAGGGTCAAAGAAATATGGACTGTTGAATCCAAAAGGACACGTGGCGGAGATATGTGTACTTTGGAAGAAGAGCACTTTGGAGAAAAAAAAATTTGGAGTGTACAAAACTCCGGAATCTCGAATTGTCGAAGTAAATCATGGTCGTCGATCTGAAAGGGACGTGCATCATCAGATCATGGAATCAGGAAGGGTGCACTCCATAAATGAAAGGAGGAAGTGGAATCGTTGACGAGAAGTCATCTGAAGCTCTAAGAGCTAAGAATTTAATCCTAGCCGCTAGTGGTTGGGACACTTGGTGTCAGATCTATCACTTTGGGGAAATTGGAGAGTAAAATCTCGAAGGTCAAAAGTCCCAAAGGCCAAAGCTAATAGGAGTCGTTGATGAATGGAGGGACACATGGAGAGTGGAGATTCACTATGGAGAATTTTCACTCTGGAAAAAGTGAAGTGTGAAGGCACGAGAACTTCTGAAGGATGAAACGTCGGAGTTCATCTGAGCCGTCCATTGGAACATGACACGTGGTGAAAGATTGGTCACTTTGGAGGATTTACACTCCAGGAGAAAGAGGAGCAGAGGAGTGTTGACTGGAAGTCATCCAAAGTAGGGACAAGGGAGAATCTTGACCCTTGGTTGAGGTAAGGACGTGGTGTTGGATCTGTGGCTCCGGGTATGGAGCACTCCGGAGGAAAAATTGTTTGGAACGCTCGGAACTCCCGAAGCTGGAGTCCTGAAGTGAATCATAGCCATTGGTTGTTGGAGGAGCATGGGTTGTGGATCTTGTCTAGGTGATTTCGTCGATCTAGAGTTCAGGGAAAAAGGAATCAACTGCACTCAAAACAGTCGAAGACTGAAGTCGTGAAGGGGGCTATTCGGAGGTCATAACCCATGGTCACAAGGAAGCGAGGCCTAGAAGAAGAGATAGCGCTGGCCACTTTGAGTTACCATAAGTGCTAGAGAAGGGCGCGGGTGAATCGAACCGCGTGGGTAATAAAGAACGGACCTGTGTGAATTGATTTTAGGTTCTAACAGAGACCCGAAGAGCTAATTCGACTCAGTTCATTGAATATCCTTGATCGGGAGGTCGCGCAACCCCAAGGAGAGAAGGGGGGCTACATCACCAATTCAGGAGGTTTGGACAAGAGGAGATCTACCTCAGGTTCATATTATTGATGGAGGTGGAGTGGTCCATACTGGAGCAAACTGTGCAGACATGTTCACATAACCAATATTATTAGTGAACCCGTGGTGGTGTTTTGTTTCTCTTGGCTTTCAAGAAAGGTGATGATTGATTCATTGGGAAATGTATCATCTAAATTGTTGTCAAGGTGGATATTGTTGGGTGGTGAAAAAAAACATCTTTCTGTTACAATATGAGGCAGGTTTCTCAAGTGTTCGACATTCCATATGCCTCGAAATGATTGATAATATCTTGTTTAAACATGGAATCCCATGAGGTGGTGCTCCATGAGAATTGTAAATTTATTTCTCCACTTGGATGAGTATTAATGTGATCTAGGTGGATATTGGTAGCCACCCACTTGTTCCAACAGGCTCCTCTTTTCAATTTTTAGTGCAACACATTCTTTTGTGCTTCTTTGTAATTATGGGTTCTACACTTTCAGGGTTCTCTGAAGCCCAACACATCTTCCAGGTGGATACTGATGGCCTCCCACCTAATCCAACTGGATTATTTTGTATGTTTTCATGTCAACACATCTTGCTATACTTACAGGTGGATATTGATGGCCTCCCACCTAATCCAACTGGATTATTTTGTATGTTTTCATGTCAACACATCTTGCTATACTTCCAGGTCCGTTTTGGGGCCCTAAACAATGTGTTTTTATCTCAGCACAATCAAACTATAGATGGATTCGGAGTTTGATATTGTAATGTGTAGTTCTCGAAAATACCTTTCCAACGGGCTATCACGTGCCTAAAACGAAGATCGTATGCAAAAGTTACGACCCCGGGAAGTTAATGTACTAACTTACCCAAACGAGGCCCACATGACTTTTGGTGTTTCGTCTCCTAGGGTTAGATTTTTAGATGTCTAGGGTTTTGGCATTCATGTTTATCACAAAAAGTCCTTCAGAGCCTCATTGTACTATTCTTCTAGTTCATGAGTGTAGGCGTCACATCTCTTCTCAGAGATAAAGTTGTCACCATTCTAGCTAGTCTTGCACTATGTATTTTTACACTCTTTAAAATTCTTTCATTAATAGAAATCAAGTATTGTTGTATTTCTCTGTTTCTGGCAATTTTCATGAGTATTTCATTGTAATATCTTTGCTTTCATTTCATTCCGAAAATATATCCGTATCAGTAGTATCAAAGCAGGCTACTCTTGATCATTTTCCAGTGCATGTCCCCGACAAGGTCTGAGTATAGCCAATTGGGTCTCGAGTTTGTCTCCCTTGAGGACAATCACTCTCACACGCCCAAGAAACCCTTGATGGCGACAGAAAATAAAAATGACAGAGCAACATATTATATTAACCTATTGCTTGAGCATGCTCTCACGTGACAGAGGGACAAAATAATGGAGAGTTTTTCACACATCATTCAACGTCTACCTATAGCAACAGGTGCATCTTCATCAAGAGGCCATTTTGGAGGAACCTCTCCCTTCAAGGTACAAGTTAATTTAGATATTCCCATATTTGAAGGTTAGATAGATGTAGATTCCCTAGAAAAATGGTTAAATCTATTAGAAGGTTATTTCTCTATTCAAATTTTTTCTGATAGTGAGAAGATCACCTTCGCACTCCTCAAGGCTATCCCCCATGTCAAACATTGGTGGGAAACTTACTGGGAGCAAAGTTCCACAGAGGAATTTGGAATATATGGGGTCTATCCCACTTGGTATTCTTTTGTGGATGCGATCAAAGAACAATAATATCATGTTGATAACTATGAAGACAAGTATATGAGATGGACCACACTACGGTAAGAGAAGAGCCAAACAATGTTGGAGTTCACAAATACTTTCCATACCTTGCGCACCAAGTTGGGTATCAAAGACTCCGAGCAAAATATGGTTCTGAAATATCATGGGGCTCTGCATAGGTACATCCAAACTGAAATGGATTTCCTAAACATCTCATCATTGGGAGATGCCTATCGATATGCTGTCAAAATCGATCATAAATTTATGCACCAGAACAAATGGGAATTCGGGTCTGCAAATCTGCAATGACCAAAGCACGGTAAATACGACCCTACCCAACAACCTCTAGACAACCAGTCCAAGACACAGGACAAAAAGGGTAAAATAAAGACAAACAATGACATTGGGAACTGGTGTGACTTCCACAAAATCCCCTGGCACAACACCGATGAATGTTGCTCAAAACAGTCATTGATGGTCGAGGTCAAAGACACAGAGCCAAATCCTGATTCAGAATCCGATCCAGAAAATATTGAAAACAGACAGATCATCGACGCATACCCCACTGCTATTGTCGCGACCACAACAATTCAGCTAGAAGAACCAGTAGATCCTGAAGAGGGGGAGCGTCTCTTCCATTCAAAAATGTGGGTGAAGGGGACCCCATTGCATTTCATTTTTTATAACGAAAGCCAGAAGAACCTCATCTCAACTAAGGTTATCAAACAGTTGGAGTTGTCGACAACACCACACCCGCAACCATACAACATCGGGTGGCTTCACTAGGGACGAGATCTTCACGTCAGCCAACAATGTCGCATGTCCTATGGCATCCATCCCTTCAAGGATGAGGTAGTGTGTGACATTGCCCCTCTTGATGTCTGTGATGTTGTATTGGGCCAACCATATATNAAAGCAACACTGCAAGGTAATCTATCATACTACAAAATTCATCCTCTTCACAGTCTGTTCAAAGGATGCACATAAGACCACTACAACCACTGCAGCCTCAACACCTTCTATCCAGTAAAAACAAATTTTCGAAGAGACATAAGATATTGTTTCTTCACCTACAATGGATCCTACACAATGCCCCATCCAACCCAAAGACAAAAGGCTTGTGGAACAGATTCAACCCCTCCAGTAATAGGTTTGTGATAGTCTTCTTCAAGCCAAGAAGCACAAATTCTCCAACAAGGCACACAACTCACCAAGCGTCGGATTCAGAAAATGATTTCCCCTCTTCCCTCGGCACTCAACGCAATGGAGACCATTGCTTCCTAAGGGGGGAGAATTGATCTAGGTGGATATTGGTGGCCACCCACCTATTCCAACTGACTCCTCTTTTCATTTTTTAGTGAAACATGTTCTTCTGTACTTCTTTGTAATTGTGGGTTCTACACTTTCAAGGTGTCTGAAGCCCTAAACATATTCTAGGTGGATATTGGTGGCCTCCCACCTAATCCAACTAGATTATTTTGTATGTTTTCATGTCAGCACATCTTAATGTACTTCTCGGTCCATTTTGGGGTCCTAAACAATGTTTTTTTGGCTCACCACACTTAAATTGTATAAGGAGTCAAATTTTGACAGCGTAATGCGTCATTCTCAAAAATACCTTTCCAGTAGGCTATCCTGCGCCTAAAAAGGAGATCGTATGCAAAAGTTACGACCTTGAGAAGTTAATGTACTAACTTACCCAAACGAGGCCCACATGACTTTTGGTGTTTTATCTCCTGAGGTTAGGTTTTTAAATGTCTAGGGTTTTGGCATTCTTGTTTATCATAAAAATGCCTTCAGAGCCTCATTGTAATCATCTTCTAGCAAATGAGCATAGTCGTCACATCTCTTCTCAGAGATAAAGATGCCACCATTCTAGCGAGTCTTGCACTCCGTATTTTTACAGTCTCTTTACAATTCTTTCATTAATAGAAATCAAGTATTGTTGTATTTCTTTGTTTCTGGCAATTTTCATGAGTATTTCATTGTAATATCTTTGATTTCATTTCGTTCTGAAAATAAATCTGGATTGGTGGTATCAGAGCAGGCTGCTCTTGATCGTTTTTCAGCGCATGTCCCCGATGAGGTCCGAGTAGCCAGTTGGGTCTCTATTTTGTCTCCCTTGAGGACAATCACTCTCGCACTCCCAAGAAACCCTCGATGGCGGTAGAAAAGAAAAACGGTGGAGCAGAATATTCTATTAACTTGTTGCTTGAGCAAGCTCTCACACGACAGAGGGATGAAATGATGGAGAATTTTGCACACATCCTTCAACGCCTATGGATAGAAATAGACACATCTTCATCAAGTGCCCATTTTGGAGGAACCTCTCCCTTCAAGGTACAATTTAATTTTGATATTCCCATATTTGAATATCAGATAGATGTAGATGCCCTAGAAAAACGGTTAAATATATTAGAAGGTTATTTCTCTATTCAAAATTTTTCCATGTCATACGGTTGTGGGAAACTTACTGGGAGAAAAGTTCCATAAAGGAATATGGAATATATGGGGTCAAGCCCACTTGGGATTTTTTTGTGGATGCGGTCAAAGAACAATACTATATTCTTGATAACTATGAAGACCAGTACATGAGACAGACCACACTGCCGCAAGAGAAGAGCCAAACAGTGCCAGAGTTCGCAAATACTTTCCATACCTTGTGCACCAAGCTAGGTATCAAAGAATCCGAATGACATATGGTTCTGAAATACCATGGGGATCTGAATATGTACATCCAAACCGAAATGGGTTTCCTAAACATCTCATCATTGGGAGTTGTCTATCAATATGTTGTCAAAATCGAGCAAAAATTTAGGCACCAGAACAAATGGGAATTTGGGTCTGCAAATCTGCAACAACCAAAGCATGGTAAAGGTGTCCCTAACCAACAGCCTCTAAAAAACTAGTCCAAGACAAAGGACAAAAAGGGTAAAGTAAAGACAAAGAATGACACTGGGAAGTGGTATGACTTCCACAAAATCCCCTAGCACAACACCGATGAATGTCACTCAAAACATTCATTGGTGGTTGAGGTCAAAGACATGGAGCCAAACCCTGATTCATAATTCAATCCAGAAAATATTGAAAACAGACAGATCATCAACGCAGACCCCACTGCTACTGTCGTAACCAAAAAAAATCATCTAGAAGAACCAACAGATATTGAAGAGGGGGAGAGTCTCTTCCATTCACAGATGTGGGTGAAGGGGATCCCATTACATTTCATTGTTGATAACGACAGCTAGAAGAGCCTCATCTTAGCTAAGGTCATCAAACAGTTGGGGTTGTCGAAAACACCACACCCATAGCCATACAACATTGAGTGGATTCACCATGGACGATATCTTTGCGTCAACCAACAATTTTGCATGTCCTATGGCATCCATCCCTTCAAGATTGAGTTAGTGTGTGACATTGCCCCTCTTGATGTCTGTGATGTTGTATTGGGCCAAGCATATA
>SNQJ01S0029237.1:21579-46062 GCA_010110895.2 Picea sitchensis
AGGGTCAATTGACCAAATATCATTGTGTCATTAAATGTGTGTTTGCTGGTTTAATTTCTGAGTTTTAAGACAGCCATTGAAAAGATCATTTATTTCATGTGTTTCAGTCAAATTTCATTTTGAATATTTAATGCATATTAATGTCTGCAAATTTCATTAATATTGGGAACGGGCATTAAACATTTGGAGTGATAAGGAATGATTGAAACCGGGATTGGGATAAATTGCAGAAGTTAGAAAACACAGAAAAATCAACAAGCCCCAGATCCATATTTTACATTAAGAATCTTCCTCCAAAAATAAATTCCAGAGAAGGGAATAAAATGTTTGTTGAACTTGATAAACTGTATAATTCAGTGATCTTCGGGGACGTGCCCCCCATGCACTCGGGACAGGGGGGCACCTAGTGAAACGTTTCACCACACCCCCCATTTTGCGAAACTCAGTGAAATGCACAGCAAAACATTTCACCAATGTGCAATACGCGTTTCCAAAATGTGAGATTCCTGGGCACACTCTCACCCTGCCCCCGAAAAGTGGGACACCTAGACATCCCCCCAAGATTTGTCCAACAAACCCCAAAAAATTTTAAAAATGTAAATAAATTAAGAAAAACTATTCAAGCAAAGAATCTATTGCATAATGATGAATTTACATGGGATGAATTGTTATGTTGGGATTTTTATTTTTTTATAATTTTAGAGACGAGGCCCCCTATGCTAGGGACTCCAACTTCCCCCCATCATCCATGAATTTCCTTAAAATTTGGGGGGTGTCTCCACACATCCCCCATGTGTATTTTCCCACTCCCACACTCCCGCATCTGAGAAATTTGGTGGAACACTAGTATAATTCCCTTCAAAGTTGATTCTTTAAAAAAGTCCATTCCACAAATACAAGGTTAAATATTTGAGGTGATTGTTTCAATTTCCAAACTATGTAAAATTGCAAAAATAATATTCAACAAAAATATCAAAGCCACATCCATAGATTAATTTCACTGCTATCTTGGTCACTTCAACAAATAAAGTTATTCAGAGCATTCCAGCAAAAGCTCATAAGCTATAACATTGCCAGTAAAAAGTGGTTTTAAAATATTTAGTAAATACTTTCAGCTTTAATTTTACATCGACACACCTGTTCAAGACACTCCTCTAAGCGCTGGAGGACACGCTTTACCACAGAAATGATGCATTGTTCTTGAACCTGTTCCCAATGAGTTAGCCCTGCCCTCTGCGTGCCTCCAGAAGAGATCTCAGATAATAATGACCGTGCCTACAATTGCAGCTGAGCTTTAGAAATTAGGGAATAAATAGTGGACCAAAAGACTACGGTTGCAGCACTGGATTTGGCATACATGTAACCACAAATTTCAATGAGTATAATGACAAACATTTCTAATAGAAAGCTAATACTGCTGCGCCAGCATAGAGTATCTAGCTTGGGCAGTACCACTACAAATATGAAGTTAGTAACAGTTAAGAACATTGAACAAACCTATATTGACTGTGACACTGAGGTGGAAACAATAAAATATTTACCTGATCCAGTAACTGTCTAGACATGTTTGCAGACCTGGAAGAAGTCACAGCTACATCAATGCAGAGAAGAACCTGAACAAGAAATGCATATTCATTGATAAGAAAAGTTTATTATATAATGTGTACAACATATAAGAAAAATATCTCAAGCAACTTACTGTAGCTAGAGATCCTAGTCGAGAACGAAATGCAGCAAAATCAAGGCCACCTTCTGCACTCAACATTCCTTCTGCCACACGAGACACAGCATCTTCTACCTGATAGCAAGTAAACAATAGAACTTTTAATCTCCATATTATAAACACATTAATCTTCACTGATAAATCCTAAGAGACGCAGAAACTTCCTTAAAAAAAAGACCCACGTTTTGTTTTCAAAACAACTGTCCTTGTAAGATACGTACCCATACTGATTTCAATGATTGCTGCAATAAAAAGAAAGACCAACTATTTCTTAGTAGATATATAGCAACATAAAAGTATATTGGATTATTTTCAATAGAAAGAAACCTGATATATTTGAAGTTGTCTCTAGTCCTTGGCTTTTTTATTTGTATATCTTTGATGATATAGAGGAGATTAGTTCTGTTCTTATCTTGCTTTTCTAGGAGCGTCTTGTGTGCTCACTCTTTGTATGTACTATGGACACAGATGTACTTATCAGTCCCATTGACCTTTTTATGGTCATTTGTTGCACATTAATAAAATCATCTCATCTTATCTTAAATTATCTAGTCAATATCATAGATATCCATGTGATTACTATGGGAGCTCTTCTAGAGACAGGAGTTTTCAGTAACTGAGCTTCTTTCCTTTATCTATTCAGAGCTTCTTTCCTTCGACCTCGGATGGTAGGAGAACTAAGCTTCCTCGCTCCTACATACCCCACCAGGATCATACAGCTGGATCCCCTATGGTACTCGAGGACTCCGACAGTGAGCCAGTGTGACCCCCGTCACCCCCTTCGCCATCGGTCATCATATCCGGGAGACATTGACCTCACTGACTTCACCTTCAGATATTTCTCTCTCGGCTAGGATTGAGTTGTCCAACACCTACCATGGACACTCTCACTTAGTATCACCGCACTTATGATACTGTTATGTACACTTTTTCCTTGGTTTTAGCAAGACCTTGGGCTTAGCCTTAGCCTTGTCAGATATTTACCTAGACTGCACTTTCAGTTTTCTTTCTTTTCTTATATCTTTCTCTTATTATATGGGAGCTGCTTTTGCACTCCCACATTGTACATACACTGGATGTATCCTTTAGTCCCATTGACCTATGAGAGTTCAAAACATCATGCTTTAACAGAAAGGAGTAAGACTACACTAATACTAAATGGAGGAAACATAGTGTATCAGTGCAAAATATTGGCACAGAGGAAGGAAGCAAGAGAGATGCAGAACTGTGTACGAAGGGTGACATCAGCAGAAGCAAAACAGAGCTCCAGCATGACAGCATGTGCAAGTTGACAGAAGGGCATGTGCAAATGAGAAATGCAAAAAGAAGCACGCATCAAGAGCACGACGGGAGATGATCATGACATGAATTACTGCAACTGGACATGAGAGCAACAGAAAAAGCATGTGAACAAACTGAAAGAAGACAAACAGTCACAGATAACAGAGATGAGGCAGGTGAAGAGTCAGATGTGGGTCTAAGCAGTAACAGAGGAGATGAAGATTTTGTGGGAAGTTGGATTGTCAGCCAGTGAAGAATAAATAGGATGGAAGCCATTAGTTGATTAGCCAATCATTCTAGATCATCAATTCACAGACTTAGCTCAGCCAATAGTAGAGGGTCACTCATAGTACCAAAGTCAGTAGTGAATTGATAGAGAGGTACTTGAGAGACAAATAGAGCACAGAACTATAATCTGTAATGATATGTAATAGAATCGATAATGTGAATTGTTGTGAATGATAATAGAACTATAAGCTGTGTCATCTGGTCTGCATTGTTGTGAATGATTCATTGAGTGCTTGTTTGTTAGTCTTAGAGCACTTATATTCTAACTGAGAGTTGCAAGTTGTTGCAAAACGAGTTAACGTGTATTGGGCACGCCACACCCCACAGTAAAAGACCCTCAAAGAACAAGCTTCACGAGTACCAAACTGAAGGAAAGCACTACAATTTGCAGGGATTTGTACAATCCGAGTGAATTCAAAAGAGCAAATAGAAGATAGATGGAACAAGATGGTCACACTGCAAGAGAAGTTCTTGCTTGTGGATTAAAACAGACATTCAGACAGTTGCATCATTTGAGACAAGTGGAACAGAATCTGCAGGAGTACACCAAAGATTTTTAGATCTTAATTCAGCCTCAACCCAACGAAGAAAAAATTTAGTGAGTGACAAGGTATGCAAATACCCTGAAATTATTCTGACAAACTAGTGAGTTTGCAATTCGAGATGAAACTAGCATGCAAACAATGTATTTTTTGAAGGAAGCATATCAGTTGGCAATAAAGATAGATAAGATGGGATAAGATAATTTTATTAATGTCCATGAATGACCAAAAAAGTAGGTCAATGGGACTCAAAAGTACAATCAATAGTGAGAAATTGAAGGGTTCCTAGAGCAACTTCTATAAGCTAAATAATAAAAGGTAAAGCATATGCCAAAATAAGCTAAACTAATCAACCTGAGAAGTAAAAAAAAAAAACATAAGCCTAGAAATAACAAGATAAACAGCCCTGGGCTACATATTTTTCTAATAAGTTCTTGTCAAATTTCTTTTTGAGATCTTGACTACCTTGTTGTAATTTATGATTGTGCTTCTCATACTTTATTTCTTTGATTTGTGCAAGAAACCTTTGATTAAGATCCCTTAGGCAAATATTTTCATCATCTTTCTCTGATATGTTCTTGTCAAATTTCTTCTTGGCATCCTGCTTCTCTTGTGATTCTTGGCCACATTGGGTTATGACATCTTGTAGAAATGGCACTTTATCCTTGGCTTGCAACTCAGAATTTGCTTCCTTCAATTCTCATAGTTGTTTTATGAAACTATTGTGTCGTTAACTTGGTCTTTCAATTTACATTGTAGGCTATACACTTCTTGAAAGTTTTATTTGTTGATTTTGTAGCTTCAGGAGGTATTCCCACAAGATGCCAGGCGTGTGGAAAATTCTGTTAGCATCCATTTAGCCTTTTGTTTCATCAAAATCGGCCTTGGAATGAGGTTGGGGCCTCATGGGCTTTGTGGGCTTGTGATGGGATTTCACACCCACAAGAAAGTCTATTTTGGTGTTGACTTTATGAAGGGGCTTTTGACACACTCCTTGGACTTGCATAGAGATCAAGTTATTGTGATATTGAGATCATTGTGTGGAGACATGGTGAAGGAAGACATCTGAAATTTCTGTGGTAAAAAAGGGAATTCTGGCAACAATGAAGGGAGGCCTTCAAGCCTCATTTTTCTGTGGTATTTTTTCTTGTTGTTGGGCAGGTATCTTGGATGGAAGAGGCCGAATAGGCCTCAGGCTTGTTTTAGTCCTTGTGGAAGGGCTGAGTAGGCTGGAAGAGGAGGTCGAGCTCTATGAGGAGGGCTGGCTGTCCGAGATAGGGTGGTCGCAGGCTTGGGGAGCAAGCCTAGCCATAGTCACAAGCCTGGTTGAAGCAGTCGTTGTTACCCACCAAGTTGCACTAGGATGGACTTGCAGTTGAGCCGCCAAAGTTGAACAAGTAATTGTTCAAATTCAAAGTTCAAAGTCCAGCCGGCCAATATAGCCACCTTTCTTCTCCTTCTTCTATACCGCATTTCCATTCCCCCCATGGGCAATTGTAATAAGATGAATCTAGCATGATGAACTTGTAAAAGGGTTAGCCTCCTAAGACTCAATCATGAGTGCATTACTCTAGAGTATTTTTTTTACTTATTAATTATTTCTTGCTTGAGTTTTTTTAAGCGAGTTATAATTTTTTAGTTTTTTCACTCATTTCCTCCAAAGTTGGAGTGTGTATTGATGGTTAGGCCTTAGCTTGGTTATCTAAGTCTAGTGTCTAATGTATATTACCATGCTAGTCATCATTTTTTAGTCATATGGAAATTGTGCTAAGTCCCCCTGGGACTTTTTAATGTTTTCAGTTAATAAAAAATTTCCCGCAACGGGATATTTTTAATTGTAAATAAGTCCTAAGTTTAAAAAGTAGTACTAGGGGGCATTATATGCCTTGGGGGTATTTGCTTTCACACTCAGAATAACCACTTTACCTAAGTATTACCTTTTTTAGGGTAAATAGTGATTATTTAATCACTTAATACTATTTTCTCTCAAAAAGTGACTAAATAAAAGATAAATTAAAGGAAAATCAGCATTCCTTTGATTTAGGAAACATGAGGGAACATGTTTCCCTCATGTCTCCAGTGGTGGTGAGTTGTCTTGGAGTTAGGCGAGTTCACTAATGGAGAAGGAGAGTGGTTTTGTGAGGTGTCTCATGGGAGAAGATCCCAAAGCTAGAACTCGCCCTTCCCTTCATACTTGGCGGATTTGTGGGGGAAGGCATCAATCCCAAGAGAGACGACTCGCCCTCTCCTCTTACCTCTCCACATCTGGCGAGTTTCCCTTTACCCACCTCTCCACATCTGGCGAGTTTCCCTTTACCCCCCTCTCTCCTAAGTGGCGAGTCATCTTCCTCTTGATGAGAGGTGGCATCACTTCCTTCTCTTGGAGCATTTCTCCCTCTCCATGTGTCACACACCCTTGCCTTGAAGTTCACGCCCTTTGGGCTATATAAACAAGTCGCCCCTCCTCATTCTTTTAGTTGGAGCTTTGGGGAAAGAACTTGTGATTGTAAATGCTATTTGTATACTCTTTTCAAGATTGAATAAAGAAAGACTTTGGAGGTCCATGGTGATTGTTGCCAATGTGTGGATGCTTGGATTTTATGCTTAAATATTGAGGTAACTTGTGTATTTGCTTTAATTTTGTACATCTATTCTATCTAAGGCCTTTGAAGGTGTGCTACCACACTATAGGGTGAGATCTATCTAACTAATTTGTTTTTTAGATCTTTCTATATTTCTACATCTAGAGACTTCAAATTTGCATGCTTTTCGAATGAAATAATATGCTTGTTTGAGTCTCTTTTGTAGGAAATACCTTTTCTAACAAAGAGTTTGCAAAGTTTAAGCAAAGTTTGACAGGTTGCCCCAGCTTGGAGAAGTGATAGATTTTGAGACTCATCCTTCACTGATTCCAAGGCCTTGATGAACAAGAATCCCTCTATCATTCACCAAAGGACCCCATAGCCCAAAGAATCCCTCTCTCTCTCTCTCTCTCTCTCTCTCTCAAACTCTTTTCAAATTTCTAGTTTCTATAGGTTACTTGTCTGCATGCAAGCTCTTACATCTAAAATCTAATATCTAGACTTTCATGCAAAGATAAGTTAGATCTATTTCTCATTTTCAAAGTTTTATCTCAAGTTTAGATCTAGCATAGGAAAGGTTACTTTTAGCATGTTTTTTTCTCCAAATTTCAAAGGGCTAAAACCTTAAAAGTGATTTCTCTCAAGTACTTTCATTTCAATATTTGGTAAATAAGTACCATTAGTTTGTTGTTCTAAGACAGCAAACCAAAGACCCTAAGGGGGCAAGCTTCTTAGCTTGTTTTCCTTAGTTTATTTTGGTTATTTTAGCATAAGTTTTACTTAGTAATTTTTGGCAAATTTTTTGCACATTGTCTAACCATTTTGCAAGTACTTTCTAAGGCTTTTGGAGCATCTTTTAGCATACATACCTTGCTGTTTTTTGCAGATTTGCGGACATCTAAGGGGGGGATTATGACGAAATTTCAAGATTTAGACTTTCCATTACCGTCTGGGAGCATCCTTTCATCAATAAACCTTCAAAAACTTGTAAAGACTTGTGATCTCCCTTAATGAAAGATCACAAGTCATCCTAAAAAAGATCATTGTAACCAAGATTAGTAAAATCAGTGGGCTACACAGTGCCCACTCTTCAATCCCCCCTAGGGGGAACGGTGTCTTTTTGTGTGATTGGCTTTTTGGTCCATTTTACTTATGCTCTCAAATATCACTTAAGGAAGCTAAAATATGTTGAAGTTTGAGTAGCTTCGGAAGATATTCCTATTATATTTGTAATGACAAAACCCTAAATGACATTGTTATTATATTTGGCCCTATTGTGCCTTTGTAAAAGTCGACCCTATTGTGCCTAGACAAGTCAATTGTAAATTATAAGGGTAAATTGTCAAGTCAGCCCTTACTTAATTAAGGGGGCAGTCCAATGTGTATTTATAAGGAGGCTAGGCGCCTCATTTGATATAACAAACAACACAAGATCTCTATCTCTGCAGTGCACAAGTTTGAGGAGGATATCCATTGGCAAGGAGAAGACGCCTTAGTGACCTATCTTGGTCAAGTGGTGTGCTACTCTGTTATGGTCTAGGTTTTCTGGTTTAGCTTCTGTTACTGTGAGATCTCTCCTATAGAGATATTGTACTTGTTGAAGAATCTATGCTAAAGAAGTTTTGTTGGGTTTTCTCCCCCAAAAAAGTTTCCCAAGATAAATATTGTGTAATGTTGTGGATGTCTTTCTTTCGGTGATCCTTATTGTTATGGTTATTGTTTTAATGCATTAAGTTAAAGAATACTAACACACTTAACTGTTTAAGAAGAATTTTAACAAAATAAACCTTAAAATCAATCACAGCACTGCATAATATTAGTTTAGATTTCCTTTTCTTAGATTAATTTAGATAGATTTCAATTTCTTAGACTAGCTTAGTGTAGTTTTCATTTTCTAGCTTAGTTTCAATTTCAGCATTTTACTTTTTGTTATTTCAATTTGGAAATAAACCACCCCCTCATCTTCCCCTAGTATTGCTCTGACCCCTTGCGAGCCTAGCTTGATCCGGGGGAGCCATCAGAACAGGGACTGGTCAGTGCGGAATAGTTTAATAGGAAAATCCATTAGTTGATATTGTTCAGTTGGAAAATGCAGAGAGTTTTGTTGAGATTTGGGTACCTTGGAAAGTGGTCCCCATGTGCTTATGAGTCTCTAAGCACAAAGGGGGAAGACTATTACCCTCATACTTTACTTTATGATTCTAATTTCACTTTGACTTAGGAGATTTAAGTCAAAAGTGAAATAGAGAGTGGGAAATGGAGTCATAAGAATCATAAAGTGACAATTAGTTAACTTTGTGGGTGAATAATAGACATAAAACAACTAAAGTGGGTTTCCTTAGTGAGAATATTTGAGTTGATCTCTTACAGTGATTAGACTTTTTGGCTAGATCTAATCTAGGCCAGCGATCTTTAGGAGTTGGCATGAGGAGGCTAAAGAGAGAGGGTAAAGGTATTTTTGAGACTCATTCTTCACTTGGGGAGTTTTGGAGAAGAGCATTTCTTGGGGAAGGAGAGCACTTCATGAGAGGTTTAGAACAAGAGCCAGCCAAGGGAGCTTGAGGAGAGGCTCTTGGTTCGTATGGGCTTGTATGGAGAGTATTTCCATGGAGTCTTGGCCTTCATTCTTGAGAGGGAGAACTTTGCATGGAGGAGGAGCGCATCTAGAAGAGGAGGGCGCATTTATTATACATCATTTGCTCATCAGGAGGTGGAGGACTTATGGATTAAGGATGAGAGTCTGATGCATAGGAGAGGGAAACTGAAGTGAGCATTTGGAAGAGACATTGATTAGAAACCAGGAGTTTATTTATGAGTGATCATTTTACTAGGAGGAGGGCCTTTATGTTAGGAGGAATTTGTGACTACACAGTAGCATATCACATGGAGGGTCGAGGCTCTGACAATTTTAGGTCTGGGAGAGGCCTTACAGGGAAAGGAGGACATTCCCTATGGAGGATTTCTTCGATTGGGAGTTCTGGATAGGCTAGGGTGCTTGAGTTCAGTCATGGGAGGGCAACAAAGGAGAGAAACACCCACAGGTTGGAGCACTTCTTTCCTCTAAGTTCTTGTGTAAAATTTCGAGAGGGCTTGCTATATATCTGAGGGATTCAAATTGTATTTCATTACTTGTTTGTATATCTCTTTCTTTGATCATCATTATAGACATATATATTTGGTTTTTCCTAGGAAGTTTATCCGAGTCATATTGACTAAAATACCTATACAAAATGCATGTATTAGTCCTCTTAGATGCATTCACTTTCGAACATGAAGATCTTTTAGGTGTATTATACTTATTTTAGTATGCATGTACTTCTTCTGAATTACTAAAACTACATACTAAATACAAAATTGGAAATTACAGCAGCTAACAAATCAGCAGAAGTTCTTGGACTGTGGCTGTCCTAAAACAACAACAAATATTTTACATATGAGTTACAGAACCTAGAGCCTAAGCGTGAATCAAGGCAGGACCGATCAAACCCAAACGATGGGACCTAAAATCTTCATGGTATTAGAGCGAAGGTGGCTGAAATTTTGAGCAGGTCGGACAGCATTTTGTTGGCTGTCATATACATCTTCTTAGCAGATTTTTGTGGACAGCCATTGACTCATTCGATGGTTGTTAGAGAGCAGATTTTTCTTGAGAGACGGTTAAGTGATTTTGGCACTTGTGGACAGCCTCTTTTCACACCTATTTGATAGGAGTGAGGTCGGTGTTCTCTTGCTTCTTTTCACACCTTTGTTGACAAGAGTGAGGTTGTATTTGACTTCTTTTCACACCTATTTTCTAGGGGTGATGTTGGTGTTCGCTTGCCTCTTTTCATACATGTGTTGTCAGGAGTGAGGCAGTGTTCCTTGCATTGGGAGCATCAAAGTGGCCGGTTGTGAGACATGCTCAGGTATCTAGGATGCATGTGGAGAGGCAGGCTAGCCCGGGGCTAGAATTGAGTGCATGTGGAAGCGAGGATAGTCTTTATCTTGCAGGGACTCCTGAGATGTAGGACATGAAGTGAGTAGTTGTTCCTCCCTATTCCATCCTTTCGTCTTGTTGTAGAAGTTAGGGAGGAGAAGGAACATGAAAGACAAAGAGATCATTTATGATCTTTGCTGAAGATCACATGCTTCCCCATGGTGGGAAGACTTGTGCATCTGAGATGTGGGCATCTCTATGCAAAATTTATGAGAGCTCTAAGGAGCAGGAAGATGGTTCTTCACTGAGCCGACTACAGGGCATTCATGCTCGAGATGGGGCGGATTAAGCATTCATGGAAGATACACTCGGATGGAGATGAGTTGGCGGTATGGAGAGATTGCTGAACCCTAACTCTTTGAGTAGAGGCAAATATGAATGGCGTCACCCAAGCCAAGTAGGAGTCCATTTATCACCCAGAGGCAGAGAGTATTGCCAAGGAAGTTATGCCCTACATGGGAAGGATGTAGGATGACCCGTCCGGGGAGAGACTGGAGCTAGCAGTAGAAACCCAGACGTGTGAGAATGATTCTAGTGTTGAGGACCTTTCTCTTTGGACAAGGGCAAGAAGAAGATGATGCGTGGAAGTCAAAAGATCCCCAAGTTTGGGGCCCCATCCTGCCGAGAGAAAGCGTGACAATGCGTAGGAGGAGAGACACCAAGCAGTGGGAATTAAGCATGCCAGGAGGATAGATCCTTCTCTGCAGGATGATGTCCCAAGAAGAAGAAGAAATGACCCCGGGATGTGTGGGAAGCGATAAGGAAGGGAGAGAAAGAGTTCAATGATGGAGTTTGCGGAGAGTGGCAAACCGTGACTACTATATACTTGTATTACACCATCGGCACTAGATAGGAGACCAAGTTGATGAAGTCAGTGACACACAGTGATGATTGAGAGGAGATAGAGACTCAGTGTCCACTGGGCAAGCAGTGGAGTGGTAGATCCCACACAGTATAGCTCTGATTTCGGGCTTGATCCCGAGGAAGTAGAGCAGGAGAGTTGGTACTCTGGCCAGTGCATCAAGGATGATGAGGTGGAAGCTGACAGAGAGGCACCCTGAAGCAGGCCTCCACATAGCTTAAGAATGACTGAGATCGAGGTTACAGATCCACTTGAGTGGGATTGACTTAGCTGAGAGGCAGAACTCATGACTCTTAGTGAGACCAAGAGACTCTTAGAGAACAGGAATCTCAAAGTAGAGACTCTTGAGAGTGAGGCCAAGAGTAGGAGAAATCCTTTATGGGAGACCAAGGTAGAATCTTGGTGTGATCACGAGAGATTTAGTGATTTTGGATAGATGGAAGTGATTGCCATTTATAGATCCTCTGATTAGGCGGATCTTTGTATTGAGTCACTTCGAGGATCGAGAAGTCACAGCCATACTCACCCAGGCATATGCAGAGGCAACCATATCCCTTGCATTGATGATGTGGTAGTAGCTGAGCACTTTCCTCATTAAGAGAAGTGTTGAGATTGAGTACTGGATAGTAGTCCCCCATGTACTTATAGTCTCTCACAGCACAAGAGGAGACTATTACCCTCAATACTTTACTTTATGATTCCAATTCCACTTTGACTTAGGAGATTTAAGTCATAAAGTGACAATTCAATTCCTGATAATAGGTAGATTAATAGACATAAAGCAACTAAGAGTGGGTTTCCTTAGTGAGATTTTCTAGAGTTGATCTCGTAAGTTAAGACTTGGCTAGATCATCAATCTAGAGCCATTGATCTTTTAGGAGTTGGCATGGGAGAGGCTAAAAAGAGGAGTAAATATTTTAGGACTCATTTCACTTGAGATTTTGGAGAGAAATTTGCATTTCTTGAGGAGAAAGGAAGGCACTTCATGAGGGTTTGAGAAAAACCCATGAGAACTTGAGGAGAGGCTCTTATTTGGTTTGAGCTTGCATGGAGAATATTTCCATGGAGTCTTATCCTTCACTTATTGAGAGGAGCTATATTACATGGGAGGAGAAACATCTTGAGGAGGAGGTGCGCATTTATCATCCTTCATTTACTCATGAGGAGAGGAGGACTTGACAGATCAGGATGAGGAGTTTGATGCATGAGGAGAGGAGATCTTAAAACGACACAGCAGAGAGAGACATTGGATGCCCAAACAGGAGTTTATTTATAGTGATCATTTACACACTACTAGGAGAATACATGTTAGGAATGGCCTTCTGGTAGTAGATCACCTTAGGGTCAGGCTCTGTGATTCCAGTGGAAACAACCACGAGGAGAGGACATTCTTGTGGAGAGGGATTAACCATTTAGGTCACAAATAGAGCTAGAAACTTCAATTAGATTATAGAGAGCAACAAAGGAGAGGCACCATCGTTTGGAGGCTTCTTTCTTCCAGTTCTTGTAAGCAAGGCTCAAGAGGCTTGCCTGTCTTATCCCAAGGTTCCCAGTATATATTTCATTACTTGTTATATCTCTTGCTTTGATCATCATTATATAGACATATATCCCAAGCTAGTTTTCCCTGATCTCTTGCTTTGATCATCATTATATAGACATATATCCCAAACTAGTTTTCCCCGGGGGGGGGTTATCCAGGGTCATGTTGACCAAAAATGCATGTGTTAGTCTCTTAGATCTGTTCATTTTCAGCTGTAAAGATCTTTAGGTGTGTTGTACTTATTTTAGTATGCATGTGCTAACTTTTGGTTACTAAAACTACATGCTAGAGCACCTAAAATTGGGAGTGCAACCGTAACAAATCAGCAAGAAGTTTTTGGACTGTTGGCTGTCCTAAAACAGCAGCAAATACTTTACAAAACAGTTGAAACTTAGAGCCTAACTGTGGTCAAAGACAGACCCAGTAGGCAAGCTTGATAGGACCTAAAAATCTTCAAGTTTGTGTGCGAAGTCAAATGGGCCTTCTCAGAACTTAGTTCTCCCCGTGTTGGACCTCCGGCATTCTCTTGAATTTGTGTGTAAAGTCAGAGGGATACCCTCCTTGTTGGACCTATGGCATAGTTCAGCATCCAATTTGAGGGATAGCCTCTAAGGGGCCACACCTAGATTAGATTTGCTCTATTGTTCTCACTTTGCACACATATCACATAGTGGCTTGCATTCACAACAGCCATTCCACTTAAGAAAACTCATAATAAAATTTACAAGAGCACTTGCAATACAATCTCTATTTCGGCAGCATTACGTAAATCTCGCAACCTTTACATTGTTGGCATTGGTCTACATTTCAGCATTTGTTTATCATTTTTTTCAGGTACTTGTATCTGCTTTCAAAGTTATATCATTTATATGCAAGTATCTTATATGTTTTCCTCTTCTAGCATAAGCAATTTCCTTTGATGTGTCATATATGCTGCTAGTGTAGAGTTACTTGTATCTTGCTCTTGTTTTCAATAAACTCCTAGATTTCGTTTTGTATTTAGCTTAGTTCAAACCTTAGATTATTTTATTAGGGACTACCCCCCTTGGCTTCGCTAGGAGTTGGCCTAGACAGAAGAGTTGAGGATCAGGTGACAGCACCTTGACTTGAGACTTGCCCCCATGGACACACCAAGTGGATTGAAGGTTTCTTCCACATTACCTAAAGTGTGTATAAAGGCGGCAACAGCCGCAGCAAGAGAGAAGTGCTGGCAGCAGAGAAGAGGGCTCAGACTGCTGGAAAAGTGAGGTCGCAGGCCTGTAGAGCAATTCTGTGGCAGCCACAGGTGGCCAGCAGCAAGGAGCAGACCTTGGGAAAGCTGGACAGAGCTGACAGAAGGCTGATACAGGCAAGCTAAGGATGCTGGCAGCAAAGGACAGCTACAGTAGACCTTAGGACAGCAGGTATTAAGGAGTAGACCTTGGACAGCAAAGTTGAAGGGCTGATTTATGCCCAGGACAGCAGATTGGTAGGGCGGAATAAGGCTGGAAGGACTCAGCCTTAGCCCATGTACTCTTACTAGTAAATTGGCATTTTATTGTGGATTGTAAAAGGGCCAATTTCCCTGGTATGGGAGCCCTAGACTTCTTATTGAAGGATAAATTAACAGATCAATTTTGGGGCTGACATTTTGTGTACTGTGTATGATCTAAGTGCTAGTCTTTGTTGTGCTAAAGTAGTTAGGCATCTCAGTGTGTTTATGTTTACAGTTCAATTGGATAAATCGTGTATAACTGTAGAAATATTAGACCAGACCTGAGCTGCAGTAAAATCTAACATTATTTATATCTTCAAGATCTTTAGTCATTTTCCATCTTGTAATTTACTACTTGTGTTAAATGATTGACTTTTTAGATGAGAAATTGATTTTGATTTACTTGAGAATCAAAATTTGTTCAAAGTGCTCTAATTCTCCCTTTGATCGTTCACTAGATTCATAGTTATTTCCATCAATACCATGGTTGCAATATAGAGATTCCTTTAATAATTCCTTTAATATTAAGTGAATGCTCAAAGTATGAGGTTCCCCTATATAACGTCATTTGACTTGTTCATATATTTAAATTCCGCTTAAGTCGAGACTGAGACTTAGGGATATATATGTTTTTATATTGCCCTTCAATGATGTTGAATTAGGATTTAATGTTACCTTACATTTTTATATAAACTGATATTTTTGGCACTATTGACTAAAAGGTGAACCTTTCAAATAACTCCTTGTATTACCTTTTTACTTTATAATTCCGACTTTCAATTTTTTTTCCACCTAGCAAGATATACTTAGGTTAGTACACAATTATTAACTAAATCAAACTCACCTGTGTGATGTAGTTTGTTTGTTGACTAGTTAGGTTGCAATTGTTTGACTAATTCAATTTGTCTATTCCCCCATTCTCCTTAGTCTCAACTTGCAACATGGCTTGCTCTCTCTTGAAAATTCAAGTAGAATCGATTATCATATTTAGTATAAGCTTCCAACTGCAATTAAAGCATTGATGTCAGATATTTGGTTTTGTGTACTTACTTCTCATCCACAGTGTTTCTTTCACACTTGCTGTAAAAAAATTTAGCAAAAAGCTAGTGGTAGTAATTGAACTGGCCAAAGGCCACGTTTAGAGAAGTTCTGAAAAGTGTATGGCCAAAGGCTCAGAGGAATTCACCATTTATGAACCAATCCAATTCATAAATAAATAAGATAGCAACGATAAATCCAGAAAATGACAGACATAATATATTGAATAGATAATTGATTAATTGATATATAGATTATAATAGCATGTGCATTGTGTATAAGTATAATTGAATGATGTTCCCCTTACGCAATGATGTGCATTGCGTATAAGTATTAAGTGGATGCACAAAGTACGAGGTTCCCCTATATAACGTAATTTGACTTGTTCATAGATTTAAATTCAACTTGAGCCTTTTTGCTTGAGTTGAAACTCTGGGACATATAATGTTTTTATATAGCCCTTCAATGATGTTGAATTAGGATTTATTGTTACCTTACATTTTTATATAAATTGATATTTTTGGCACTATTGACTAAAAGGTGAACCTTTCAAATAACTCCTTGTATTACCTTTTTACTTTATAATTCCGACTTCCAATTTTTTTGTCCACCTAGCAAGATATACTTAGGTTAGTACACAATTATTAACTAAATCAAACTCACCTTTAATAAATTGAATTTGTGATGTAGTTTGTTTGTTGACTAGTTAGGTTGCAATTGTTTGACTAATTCAATTTCTCTATTCCCCCATTCTCCTTATAGTCTAGACTTGCAACATGGCTTGCTCTCTCTTGAAAATTAAAGTAGAATTGAGTATAATAATAATATAAGCTTCCAACTGCAATTAAAACATTGATGTCAGATATTTTTTTTGTGTACTTACTTCTCAGCCAGAGTGTTTCTTTCACACTTAGCTGTAAAAGAATTTAGGCAAAAGCTATTGGTACTAATTAAACTGGCCAGCCCGGTGGGTTAGCTCGAGTGGATGAGTGTTGTGGTTATTATGAATGAGGTCTCAGGATCAAGTCCCCGGCCAGCTATTGTTGATATTTGCTTAGATTGTTGGGCCTCACTCGATGTCCCCACCAGGTTAGGCCTCGTAATCAGGGTCGACGGTTTACCCCATTTACCATCCACGAAATGTGGGAAAGTACTCGAAGGGTTTCGCGCAATTTCTTCCATCGGAAAAAAAAAAGTAATTAAACTGGCCAAAAGACCACATTTAGAGAAGCTCTAAAAAGTGTATGGCAAAAGGCTCGGAAGCAATTCACTATTTATGAACCAATCCAATTCATAAATAAATAAGATAGCAACGAGAAATCCATAAAATGATAGACATTATATTGAAATATAATTGATTAATTGATATATAGATTACAATAGCATGTGCATTGTGTATAAGTATACATTGAATGGTCACATACTTGAATAAACATGTCTTTTAGATATGTGATCTTTGGTTACTTAATATTATTATTATTATTATAGGTGTATTTATGTTTGTTACGTTCCAAATCCATGAGACCCCAAGGGGGTCCCACCCTTCGCCAACTATGTGGTAGCATAAAGGACCACTCCTACCTAAGATCTAAAGTTTAACATGCAGAAAAAAAAGTGTTGATGTGAAAACTGAAGCAATACATGAGCCATCAAGGGCGACCATCAACACTCCCTAGAGGGATGCCTCAGTGAAAGATACAAGGGGAAGGGGATGTGCCTCAGTGTTCACTAGATTTTTCTGCCGAAGATGAGGAGAAGGCACTACACTCCTTATGGGCCATCCACCTCTGAATTGAAGAATTTTGAGGTTCCTAAGAGCTGCCCAACAGGTCTGTCCTTGACCTTATTGGGCACAGTTTTCAAGGTATTTCAGGACTGTTTTCTTGCTGTTTTAAGACAGCCACCAGGTCTGATTTTTCTGCCCACTGAATCTGCCCTTAAGCTTTGATTTAATGTTCTTTTAATGCCTCTTGTTGAAAGGTTTAATTAGGATAGTTTTGCTGTCCAATGTTAGCTCTTCCAACATGCATTAAATCATAAAATACTACTCTAGATCTTTTCCACTGAATGCTGATAAGGAAATAAGCAAACCACAAGATTTATACACATGTATTTTTGGTCAACATGACCCTGGAAAAACCCCCATGCGGAAAACCAGTAGAAGAGAAATTTTTTTATGGAGATCTCAAGCAAAATTAGCAACAAGGAAATAAAACAAAGGAACCTGATACAATAGCCAACTCCACTTGAGCTTGGCTTTGGAGTTCCCATGGGATTTGCACCCTCCTTGGCATTTGCGTCCCTCTTGAAGTTTGCGCCCCCTTTCCTGCTTGCCCGCTAGCTTGATGAATGGACCCAAGAAGCTTGGTGCGCCCAAGAAGCTTGCTTGATGCACCCCCTTTGGTTGAAGTGCCCCTCTACAAGCTTGTGCACCCTCTTCTCAAGGTGCGCCCCTTCACTTAGCTTGCACGCCCTCAACCACTAGTGCGCCCCTCCTCAAGCTATGCGCCCCTTCTCACAAAGTGCGCCCTCGAGCCTTGCTTGCGCCCCTCCTTCTCAAAGGTGCACCCTCTTCCTCCAAATCTCTTTCTCTTCTCCTCTCCTTCACTCAACTCTCTCAAGTGAACAATGAATCCCTTTTCCCTCCTTCACTCAATTCTTCTGTCAATGATTACTTATGTTGATGTCTGATATCCAATTTGTGCCAAGTGTTTTACATCTTTAATAATTTTGGAAATAGTATCAACAAGGTTATCGATTGAGGAATCACATAAACTGTTGAAATCAAGTACTGGCATACTGATTGAATATTAGATTTATTTCTGATTGTTTTTATACAAGTTCAAATAAAAAGATAATTAGTTTATTTTGCTTGTTTGGAGTGCTACAGAATCACTGTGATTATAAACCCACCAGGTGAACACGTGAAGGTATAAGGTTTTGAGAGCTCAAAGACCTTATCCAGAGAGGTACCACCAGTAAGGCTAAGGGTTATAACATGGTGGCTTCACCTTTCTTGTTCTTTCCTCATACGTAGTCTTGTTTAGTTAGGTTTCCCGATTCAGACCAAAGCCCTTTTTTCTGTGCATATTACACTGAGTGCCTCACAAGTACATATTGAATCTTGGGCTGACAAAATTAAATGGAGGAGTGTAACACAATAATTAGAATATATATTTTTACCTCGTCGGAGTGTATCATAAAGGATAAACGTTGGATGAATAGAGTCTAGACAATGACCCTCAAGAAAATGGTTCATGAAAATTCACCCAACCAAGATGGCTACCCATTTCTATAAAGAAACGTGGGACTTTGTGGGATTGGATCTGCTACAAGTGTACAAAGAAGCTATGCAAACTTGTTGGCAGTCAAATCAACAAAGATTTGATCAAATTCATCCTAAAGTTAGGTGACCTAGACTTAATCACAAGCTAGTAGTTTATAACTTTGTTGAATGTCTTTTACAAAATTCTATCCAAAGCACTCACACTGAGGTTGAAATATATCCTATTGAAAATCATCAAACCGGAACAAACGAGATTTATAAAAGGAAGGCAAATTTTGGATAATGCGGTAGTTCTCTGCGAAGGCATGGAATGGGCCAAAAGCTAAGGCCTGGAAGTACTATCCATCAAACTTGGCTTTGAAAAATCCTACGACAAACCGGAATGGCCATTCATCCTTGACATGCTTAAAGTGTTGTTAAGGCAGTCAAAACATTATTTGCAGAGGCATCAACCAATCTGTCTATGAATCAAGGAAACTCTAAAGTGATAGGGCTCTACTGGTCTATAGTATATACAACAAAGTCATTGTTTGGCCCTCGCCCTCTATTGTTATGGCCTGTGAAGCCCTTGGCTCTATCATCCACGACAAAATAGTGCAAGGCCTCATCAAAAGCATTCCACTCTGTACGATTGTACGAGACTGTTCAGGACTGCATGCTGCCGAAAACATCTCTTTCATAGTTGATTGCTCTCTCTCCCTCTCTGTCGCTCAACCTACTCAAGAGATCAAGTGTTCTCTTGTCTGAACTCTCTATTTTGACCTGTCTTTTAGTTTTGGCTAAGACCAAGACCCTAATCTATTTTTAAAATTATTCCAAGTCTGTCATGCATGCATGAACTGCACTTTTTATACTCAACTGCTAAAAATAAGACTTTCACTTTTTAACTGAAGTGAATTACAAAATAGAATTTACCTTTTGAAAATAAAATTACTTTTTGAAAATATCTCAAACTACTTCTCGCGTGTTCACACGAAACCCGTGCATATGTTCCTTGCCGAGCTATAATTCTCAACACTCCCTCTTAGCAAGGAAGGAATTTTGCACCACTCCAAGTCTGTCTCTGAATGCCTCAAACTTCCCTTTTGCCAAGGGCTTGGTCAGAGTATCAGCTACCTGCTGATCCATTGGAATATATTGGAACTTCTAAACCCTGTCTCATATGAAGTGATATCTAATCTCTATATGCTTGGACCTGTCATGAAACACTGGATTCTCAGAGAGTTTGATACAATTTTGATTACCATAGTAAATGACCATGGGATCCAACTCCTGATCAAACGATCTTGCAAGTAACTTGCGAAGTCAAATGGCCTCACAATTAGTCGTACTAGCTGCCATGTATTTTACCTCTGTTGAGCTAAGTGCTACGAAAGTATGCATCCTACTAAACCAGGATATTGTTGTTGATCCCAAGCTAAAGCAACACCCCAAGGTGCTCTTCCTGTCTGCTATACTGCCTACCCAATTTGAGTTTGTATACCCATGCAACTTCACTTCACCATCTCCAAGATATCTCAAACCATACTCCATTGTGCCCCTCAAATACCTGAGCACATGTTTTGTTGCTACCCAATGGTCCTGCCTTGGCTCTACCATGAACTAACTCAAGGTGTTTACTACAAAACATATATCTAGCCTAATGTTGACCAAATACATCAAAGAACCTATCAGCTACCTATACAATGTGGGATCCACCAACTTTGAATCTGAAGTTGTTACCTTCTTCATATTAGTGATCATGGGTGTGACCAATGGCCATAGGTTTGCAATCCTCCATCCGAAACCTCTTCAGGATATGAACTGCAAACTTACCCTACCTAAGGAAAATCTCCCTTGGTCTATATCAAACCTCCAAACCCAAGAAGTAATGCATCATGTCGATGTCCTTCATATCAAACTCAACTGCGATGTCTGCTTTGCACCCTGCAATGAGCTTCTCTACACTTGTCATAAACAAGTCATCACATACAACACCAAAATGAGCAGATCAGTCTAAACAAATATATAATATATGTTAGGATTTGCTTCGCTTTAGGTGCATCTTTGCACCCTGCAATGAGCTTCTCTACACTTGTCAAAACGAAGTCATCTACATACAACACCAAAATGAGCAGATCAATCTGAACAAATATATAATATATGTTAGGATTTGCTTCGCTTTAAGTGAAGCCCATACTCTGTAGATATCCATCGATCCTGGAATACCATCCTCTTGGTGCCCACTTGAGTCCATACACAACTTTCTTAAGCCTACACACATGGGACTCCTTCCCACTTACCTCAAAGCCTTGAGGCTACTCTATATACACTTCTTCGTCAATAATCCCATTAAGGAAGTTGTCTTCTCATCCATTTGATGTATCCTCCATCCCATAAATGAAACCAAAGACATAACCGCTCTAATATAAGTGTATCTGGCGATTCGAGCAAATGTCTCCTCGTAGTCCAGTCCCTCTCTCTGTGAGAACCCTCTTGCAACAAACCTATGATGCTTGATCTTATAGATCCATCTGGAAATCACAACTGACTTCCCCTCTAATCTTGGCACTATGTCCCAAACATCATTCTTCATGATGGAGGTGTGCTCCTCCACCATGGCATCTCACCATACCTGTTGAACTGTTGCCTCCTGAAAAAATGGAAGGCTTGGAATCTAGAATGTTGATCGCCAATGCCATACAGGTTGGAAACTTCTTCGGAGGTCGGCTCTCACTAAATTTGCTCCTAGGAGTCTCAACATACTCCTAAGCATCCCTCAATGTTTTATTGAACCATCGAGGTCTCCTAATAGAAGTGCAAGGGGCAACCATCTCCCCTTTTTCACCTGAAGATTATTGTACTACTCTAGAAATCACTGGGGATTGAGAATCAAGCTTCGGAGATCCCTACTCCTCATCCTCTATCACTAGGTCTAAAATCTCGTTAGATCTATGCTTGTTGCTTGGGAAAGAAATCTTGGCATGCTTACCAAGCATGCACCCTCTACATACACCATGTTGCTCAACTATGAACTTTGGAATACCTATGACTATCTCCCTCAGAATAGACAACACCTYGTGATGCAAGTGCCCCATCCTCTTGTGCCATAACTAGCATAAGTTGTCACTATTATTCACCAGGGCTCGAACAGGTTCACCCTGCAACCTGTATAAATTACCTTCTCTAACCCCTATTACCTAAGTTGTATCTGGGCTAGATTCGTTCGCTCTGATGAGAACTTGCTCGTTCTTGAAGTCCATTGCAAAGCCCTTATCCTCCATGATCGAAACTGAAAGAAAATTCTCCCTGAAACCTAGAACAAACAAGACATCATCAATATCTAAAGAATTACTTGACTCGAGTTGCAAGAGAATAGTACCAACTCCTGCTACTAGGTACTCGACATCATCACCAAGCTCAACTTGTGCTCTTGAGTCCTACTTCTTCAGACTAGAAAAAATTAAATAATTCAGGTTGATGTCATATGTCGAGATGCCCCATTGTCTGCATACCACGCATTCCTCAAAATCGTGCTAGTAGAAAGGCAAGATACCAATGAGAAATCCTTCTCGAACTTGGCAGTAAACTCATTCATTTAAGTTTCTGCAGAGGCTACTTTCGACTTCCGTTGTTGCTTCCCTTTACCTTTCTTCTTATCCGGACTCTATGATGCATAATGGTCATACTTATGACAACTGAAGCACTTGATTTTACTCAAGTTCCTAGTTGTGAGGTTGACTCTTCACTCTTTTGCTTACCCTTGTTGGATCCTTTACCTCTGCCCTTATTTGACGGACCAAATAATGCTAGGTTCTCTTCACCATCCTCCTTGCCATCCTTTGACTCCATTCGAGTCTCCTCCTGGATACAGTCATCCCAAAACCTCTCAAAGTCGGGAAGGTTTTCCAAAGCACAAATACCTTTGACAAATGGTTCCCATGAAGCTGGGAACCCATTCAGTGCCATGTTCACTAACTCTGCATCTTCAACCTTCTCCCCAACTGCTACAAGTTGATCACGAATCTATGTGATCTTCATAAGGTAACCGATGGTTGTGTCTGATTTGGTCATCACTATGGATCTGAGTTTGTTCCTATTTATGTTCTGACTCTAGTAGAGACTAACTAGGGCATCGAACATCTCCTTCGTTGTCTTCTTCTCAGATACATGAGGGATCATATGATCCTTTATGGCATCCAAGATCATCTGCTTGGGGTTGACTATCCTCTTATTGTGAGCTAGCAACTCTTGCAGAATTGTAGGCAGAGTAGCAACATTCTTGACAATATCCCAAAGATCATTCTCTTCTAGTAAGAGTGTAACCCCCACCTTCCATGATAAGGAATTCGAGGCACCATCCAATTTGTCCTCAAACCTGAGGCACACTTCTGCCATTTCTGAGATCTAATGCAAAAACTCCCAAATCTGAAAACAAAACTTTGAAACCTTTTCACTGTTGGTCCTTCCCTGCACTTGGTTTACTGCTACAAATCCTAGACAATCTCAATCAGAGAAATAAGCTCTGATACGATGTGAAAATTTCCAACCCATAGGTGACTAAAGTTCTTGTGATCTCAATCAAAGAAGTAGATTTCTGAATTTAGTTATTGCAGAAATAAATTTCAGACCTTAGCATTAATCACACAATAGTTGGAAATCAAACTCCTTCAGAACTAGCTTTTCATTCCTTCGAAAAACTTACAAGGAAACCTCCACAAGCTGCCCAAAAAAACAGCACTGTACAAATACCAAAAAACACCTCAAACTGAGCAAAACAACATGCTAGGAGAGTACAACCTGTTGTACGACCGCATGCCCTATCAGTACAGACTGTACGGACGTTTGTACAGTCCCGTACAACTGTACAGGATTGTGTAGGATAACATGTTGCGGGAAATGTCTCTTTCCTGGTTGCCTGCTCTCTCTCCATCATTGTCGCTCAACCTGCTCAAGTGCTCAAGTGTTCTCTTGTGTGAATTCTCTATCTTGACATGTCTTTATAGTTTTAGCTAAGACCAAAACCCTAATCTATTTCTGAAATTACCTCCTAGTCTAAGTCATGCATGCATGAAATACACTTTTTAGACTCAACTGCTAAAAATAAGTCTCTCACTTTTCAAAAAATAGAATTACAGTGAATTACAAAACAGAATTTACTTTTCAAAAATAGAATTACTTTTCGAAAATATCTCAAACTACTTCTCGCATGTTCACACGAAACCTGTCCAGAAGTTCCTATCCAAACTATAATTCTCAACATTTTGTGCCTCACTCCACCACTCCCGTAAAACTTTCAAGTGCACCCTTTTCCCTCACCACACTAGCCTACCTCTCAATCTTGACCCTTAGTCCATGTTTATCCACACTATGAATCTCTATGATGTCCCATGGAAAACCCTTGTCCTAGTCACCTCCCTTCCATCCTTTTGCCACTTGTTCTAGTACACACATATCACGCAAACAATCTAGGAGATGAACGTAGGCAAGGCTATAGATGAGGAGGGGTTTCAAGTAGATCTTTTCAAACATGATACACACTCACTAGCACATCACATTGCTGATTTATTTAACCACATTGTACGCTGAGGGTTTCCACCAGATTGGTCCTACCATACTATCAACCCAATTCACAATTTAGGATCTAATGTTGATCCAAACAATTACATAACAATTAAGGTGGGATACACATTCTTGTAGCTCTATGCCACTACCCTTCATTTTGTTAATGTTTATGCCATTATTATAGTTCTTTGCATTTCAATAGATAAGAGCATAATAAGAAAAAGATCACTGAGAAATACACATTCACAAGAGACACAGCATTTATCCTGGGAAACCCTCTAGGGGAAGAAAACCCAGCAAAAACTTCCTTATCATAAATAGCTTATACAATGTTCAAGAGATAA
>SNQJ01S0029237.1:46072-61288 GCA_010110895.2 Picea sitchensis
TGTTGAAAAGGCTTAAAAACATTGATATCTCGAAGATTATCATCGTCATTATTATGTTCCTCTATGAGGTTGCCCTTGCCTGCCTCCGCATAGCACAAGGATTGTTGGATTCCTTAAGAGAAACACTAGGGTGAAACAGGCATACCCCATCTCCCCTACCTTATTTGGGATCTACATAAACAAGTTGGAGTCACTCTTGCATGAGCACATCCATCCAAGCAATGGTTGTCCCCTCCATCATGTCCTTTTCTACATACTCCTTTTTGCTAACAATGTGGTTCTTTTAGCCTCTACTCACGAGGGTCTACAAAGATAGTTGGATGCTCTTTCAAGGTTTTGTGACCTTCGACAATTGATGGCCAACATTGCTAAAACCAAGATTATAATATCTAACTGCCTAAAGAAAGCTCTTCTAAATTTTCACTTATACTTCAGGGGGGACGAGGTTGAGATTACAACTACATACACATATTTGGGAGTCCAATTTTCAAGGTCTAGGTTCGGACTCAAACAAGCCCTCCAACTACGAGTTAATAAGAGGCTTGGATCCCTCTCCCTTCTAGAGTGGCAATGCTTCCAGCACCATTTTCAAGACACCTTGTCCAAGTTGGACGTCTTGGAATACATCATCATACCCACAGTTTTATACAACTCAAAGGTTCAGGGGTGTAGCCTGCTCGAATTGGATTGGGCCCACATTGAGCAAGTTTAAACCCTCTTACATCACCACATCATCAAATGCAAGAGGATGGTATCCCAACCCATCACTTAGGTAGAGTTTGTGGTTCACCTCTTTCTAGATCACCACTGTCTTCAAACTAGTGGAATTACAACATCATCTTCAAAGAAATGGCACTTGATTAGAATTAATATTTTATATCATCTTTGGAAAATAAGAAATGAACATGTATTCACCAATTCTCGACACAACTATGTTTTTATCTAGAAATAGGGGTCTTAAAATGTGCCCATATGCTTTTGTAGATCTGGGTGTAGATGCAGAAGGTAAAGATCAAGGTAGCACACCTACATGATCTTGTGGACGATTCGACCAATGTGCCATGTGTTGATTTTTCTGATTCTCGGATCTGATAGTTATTGCCTTATGATTTCAAAACAAGATTCACTTTCATACCACAGTTATCATAGAATAACTATACACTAAAAATCTCAACTATAACAATGCAGCGGAAATAACAAGATCTAGAAACATTAACCATGCCCAGTAGACACAAGAAATTATCCTAGGAAACCCAATCTTGGGAGAAAACCCAACAACCTTTCTTATAGAAGAATTCAGTCCAAGATATTACCAGTACATCACCATCATCAAATCAAGATACGACACAGAAAATGTCCTCCCCAATCCTAGCGTCTCCAAGAGCTAGTGTCTCCCTAGAATAGACAAAATATAACCAAGAGAGAGCTTCTCCAAGTCTAACGCCTCTCCAAGTGCGGCGCACTCACCAAGATAACCAGAACTCCAAGATATAGCAAAAATATCACAATTGTAGCTGACAACTACCTAGTGCATACTGCAGAAGGAGAGTTGTCTATGTCCAAATGAAACTGGGCATTGGTCAATTCCTCGAACGCCATGGGATGAAAGAGTTTGTCACCTCTATGACACTAAGAAGGTTGAAGATGAAAAGCACTATCTCTTAGATTGTCCATCCTATACCCATATTAGATCTCATTTTCAAAATATTTGTCACACTACCAACCTTCCTAACCTCTTAACTCAACAAAAGTATGGTGATCTTTGAAAGCTTCTCTTAATGCTTTTTGAGCACAGAACAAAAATTCTAAAGAATCGCAAGCGGTCACTCACCCTCTTAAGGTCTGATAGACCAATTCGGTCTTAGTGGACATTAATCATCATCATCATACTTGTCCAAGAACCTGCCTTTTTCCTGTGGGGCTGACTTCTCATTCTAGGTCTTCAATTTCAATTTATTTCCTTATGTCTTTTATTGGTGGGGCCGACTTCTCTTCCTGGGCCTTCAATTTCTTCTCGGGGCTTCTTTAATGGTCAGATGGATCTTCTTGAACTTCCTTGTGGAGAATGACTGCCCGAAGTTGCAAGATTTCAACACTCTCTCTCAACGAGGGAGACATTCTCCATACTTGGATTTCTTCTGCCATAGAATGGTTTTCCTTGAGCCTGGTTGATGTAGTCTTCTCTGGTATGCACCCAGTTGATGTGTACTTCTCCCACATAGCACCTAGTTGACGTATGCTTCTCCCACATAACACTTCGGGTCTCTATCAGTCCTTGTCAAGTCACATGATCAATCATAGAGACCACACCTGGGTCATTCTCCTTAGCCAAGTCACATGGCCATCCTAGGAGAATGTATGCCCGATGCTAATATATGGAGAACATCAACGCCCTGGTCCATTCTCCTTGGACAATTCACATCAACACTCCCTCTCAATGAGGGAGACATTCTGCATCATGCCAAGCTTGTCTCTGGATAATGGAGCTTCACTGCTCACTTCTTGTTGGCACAGGGGCAAACCCAGGGTTCAACGCTATAACAGTGCACCAACAAAGCCCTAATTACCAGCCCTTTCGGCAACACCTGTGAAGGAGATGAAGTCTCACCCGAGGTAGAGGCAGGGGTGGTTGCAAGACTCAGGTGTCTGCAACCTTAGCTGGGACACAGATCTGTGATTAGAACACTTAAGAAAGCACTTAGCACCGCTAGTTCCTCAATTTACAGTCAATAGCCACTTCGCTTGTAAGACAAAACTTCGCAGCATTCACACTAATCTACAATATTCAAGCACTTAGCATATACAATCGGATCAAAATGAGCACATCAAGCACTAAGCATGAATATCTAGATTAGATCTAACATTCTAACATACAATAAGCATCAAGCACGAATAGATCTATCTAAACTTATATAACATATGAACATATCAAGAAAGAAGCACAAAGCACATAACACAGTGATTACGTGGTTCACCCCCACCCTGGGGCTACGTCCACCAACTCTTCTTCTTTATTGTCTTCGGTCAATCGGTTACAAGCACAGAGCCTCAAAACCCTTACTTTGCACAAGACAGAAGATCTGCGCAACTCGCTAGATCCTTCTTCCTTGCATTACAGCACAAAGCCTTCTACATTCTTTCACAGGGACTTGCACTCAGCTCTACAAATCTCACACAATATGCACATAGCACTTGCAATCCTCTGATCACATAGATCTAGCACTTAGCCATTCCTTTAGCACTTAGCACACCGGCTTCTATCACATAGATGCACTACTACTTCTATCTAACCTAGGCATCTATTTATATATTACAAAATAGGCCTGAACATGGTTAAACCCATGGGCCGACATTCCATTCCCGTTACATATTCCCAAAAACCCAAAAAGGGGCCCAAAAGGGAGCCGAGATCCCGTGATCTCCACTTTGACTTGCGCTCCTCCTTCGACAGGTTGTCGAAGTCCCAAAATAGGTCCACGTGACCAAGGAACTCTCAAAACTTGGTCAAGGGCCAACAGGCCCCCAACACTCACCTATGACTCGTCCCGAGTCACTCAGGTCTGAGCAATTTTGCCTCAAACGCCTCGAGCTTGGCTCGAGCTGCTTCAACTTGCTGCTTTGTTGTGGCCTCTTGTTCGGTGAACTCCTGGATCACTGCATCGTTTACTGGCCCTTCTAGGCGTTGTTCTGTTGTGGGACGACCTGTTCTAGCTCTGCTCCTTGGCTCTCGACCTCTGTAAACAGCAGACATGCCTTGTCTTGCATAGGTTGAAGTCGTTGAGTGACTTCCATCACTTTGCTTTGAATCATATGGATCTGATGTTGAGTTGTGCATTGTTCTTTAGACCTCTTCATTATGTCTACAACTGACAGGGCCTTTAGCTACGCCTGTAGTGTATCTGCGTTCTACTTCGCTTCTTGGAGCTGTGACTCCAGTGTCTGCAATTCCGGATTTTCAGTGAGATTTTCATAGGTCTGGGTGTTGTGGTTACTAAGCTGCTTGCACTCCAAGGCAAGAGCTTTTAATCTGTCAACTACGCTGCGGGCAGCTGCTTCTCTTTGGTTCCTTATCTCCTGTGGGGTTTCAGGTACTGTACGGAGCTCTAAGTCGGCAATGCGTTGCTGTAGCTTCTGAATTACCTCTTCCAGTTGTGCCACCTGCTGTGGAACTTGTTCTTCGGTCTGTACTTTGATGACTGTCACTGAGCGAAGTGCTCTGTTAACCCTTTCCTTAACTTCCAATTGCTCGGCGAGCGACTGCTCCTTGCTTTGTTGTAGCTCTGCTTTTTCTTCATCCCATTTTGCTTGTAGAGCGAGCTTTTCCTTTTCTGCAGCGCTTCGTTGCTCCTCAAGGTCTTTCTGTACTTGCGCTAAAGCCTGGGTGGCTTGTGTTGTCTCTTCCTGGGCTCGTCGAAGGCGAGCTTCAACTGTATAAGCAATGCGATGTAATTGAGTGGGCCCATCACCTAGTTCTGGTGTTCCAACTGTCAGGGGCGCAGTGGATACTGCGTCGCTGGACTGTAGTGCCTGCTGCACTCCTTGGAGTTCATCCTTAATCCGACTGAATACCTCCTCTTACTTAGCTTCTTGCTTCTCTGCTATCTCCAGAGAAGCATCATTCAGTGATGCGACGATGAAGTCGAAGTCCTCTGAGGTGAGGGTAGTCTCGAATTTGATTCTGGTTGCTTTCATTTTCTTCCATGAAGAAGTTTTCAGAGGGGAAACCTTCCTTTTCTTCGAGGGATCCTCCTCGTCTCTTGGTGGTGTAACCTCGCCTTTCTTTTGTTCGACTTTTGTGCCATCACCTCCTTGCTCTGCTAAGATGGACGCAGTCTTTACGGATGCGTTGTCTAAATCGGGGACCTCTTCGGTCTTCTTTATCTTGCTAGGTCCAGCTGTATCCGGCGCAGTTTTGAGGCTGTCAACATCGGACATCTCTGCGGGGTCCGCTGAAACAAGGAGGTTCGTCGACCATTCCTTGGTAATCTCCTCCAAGTCATCCTCCGTTAACTTGTAGTATGACTGTAGCTGTTGTTTATGCCCATCAACACGCGCTGTGATATAGATAAAATGGCGGTCTGCATTGAATTTGATTAAGGGTCTAAACCTGTGAAGTGTGTTCGAAGTTATGCGAGGCGTGGCCTGTATGGCTACCTTCAACTGGTTATAATATGTGTGGAAGACGGCATTTGATTGCCACTGCTTGTTCATGTCACTGGAGTACCACAGCGTACTGAATTTCGCAGCCAGAGGTTCAAATGGCTTGGTGTCCGGGAAGGTCGCACCTTCCTACATCTCCCATGCAATGAAAGCGATCGGGATAAGAAGCCAGCTAAAGTGGAATTCATATCCATGATCCTGCGCTTCCCTGCAATCTAGTTCCAGTTGGTTCACGAGGTACTTCGCCCAATTCATCTATAGTCCCTCCACGCACTTCCCTGCGAGGTCAACTACGAATCCAGTTACTTGGGTCGGTCACTTCTTGCGAACTAGCTTGCCTGCGATCAGCTGACAGGCAAGGCGCACTGCGCCGCTCTGGATAGAGGCTACCTTGTAGCCTTGCGTGCCCTTCTCTACATCGCCGTAAGTATCCTTTATTCTCTGGGCGAGAGCACGATCTGCAGTCTTTCCGGGGTTGAAATCTTGTGGGTCAGGGCCTTGCATGCTAAGTCCTGTGATCCGATTGATCAAAGTCGGATCCACTGTGATGCGGCGGTTCAACCATATGTATCCTCCATGATAGCAGGACAGCAGCAACCTGACGCACGCGTTCACTTCTTGATGCCTCCCGAAGTGAGGAATCTTCATTACATTAAGCAGTGTGGATTGCGCGAGGTTCACGGTCCACTACTGGGGAACGATCTTTGAATTCTTTCCCTTGGTTCTAGTCAGATACTTGTATGGGGCTAGCATATTGTACACTTTCCTATCACTGAGGTTGAAGTCACTAAACTTCAACGCTGCAATCTTATCCTGATCTGCGCACACTGCATGTATCCCTTTCGGAAGGTACGCAGTGACAAATTCATATTCAAAATCTCGGGGCACACTGTCTCGGTTTATTGCGCCGCTCAGAGGTGGTAGATAAGCAGGTAGAATGCTAGGAATCAGCTTTAGCATTCACGATATCATCTCTGTGCTTCGTGCATTTCTCATCGGCTGGCCGAGATGGTCCGGCTCGAGCAATGTACGAAGAGGCCTGCAGTCCTCTCATCGAAGATGCTTGTACACCTGTAGACACTCCTCTCTCCGACATGACTCTCTCTGTCATCAAGTCAATCAAAACTTCCTCAGCGGCTTTCTCTACAACGCTCAATGCTTCCGACATACGCACTTGGGGTAAACAATTTGCGGGATTGGGGAACAACTCAGACACGGTAATGAGATAGAGAACGAGAGAACAATGATCATTGTATAAACTCAGCTTAGGCTGTGGGCTCGAATTCTCGATTGGCAGAAGTGTTCTCGGTGCACGGCGCGACGAGCTAAATAGGTAATTCGACAACGGTTGCCTTGCAACGAGTATGAGCCTCCATTAACTCCTGTTTGATCCATTATGGCGCGGTCCAACGGTCGGATGACGAACCTTTATTGCTTTTCTACCCGTTCGGAGCGGAAGTCGAACGGATATATCGGCTCCAACGGCTATATTGCTTCGCCATGGCGAAGTGCCATGTGTCGTTGTTCTAATATCTCGGCGAAGCTCCAATTCTGCAATTTTTCTTTCTGCGAGGTCTCCTCTAGAACCTCCTATAACCTTTCAGTATTAGCCCTCTTCTTTCTTAACTTTCTAGCCTTCTTTCCAATGAGCTTCATCTCGGTAATGCTTCTCATTATGATTCTTTTCTTCTTTGGTCTTGGTTACTTTGCGCTATTGAAATTCTTTCCTAGGGTTCCTGGATAATACTTCTTCTTTGTCTGGGATAGGTAATTCAATCTTTTGAGGATCCTCTAGTGTTCTCTTAGCTTTGACATCCGGGTTTCTTAGCATTAAATATTTGCGATCTGCTCTCCTGTTCTTCAATCAAGTGTGCGATCCTTCTGGTCATAAAGTCTTTTAACTCTTGCTTCTTCTGTTTCAAAAGTTCTTCTTTCTTTCGTTGGGCTTGGTCTCTATCAATCCAAGGTTTTCCTATTAGCATGGTAAACAGGGCGATGTCTTCGACAAATTTAATAATCTCAAAGTCTTCTTCTGTCGAAGTTCCATTGACAATCATAGGTATTCGAGCGAGCCTTCCACATAGGTTTACTAGCTTTCCTCTGAATAAACCTATTCCTCCTAGTGAAGGGATCATAGAAGGCTTTCCTATAGCTTCCCAAGTTCTCTCTGGCATAATATTCATCTTTGTTTCCTCATCCAGAACACAGTCAATGTCGAAGTCTCCTATTCTTGCTTCGATGCATTCCTTTTCTTTGAAGATCTCTGATAAGCTGATACGTCGGTGGTCATTCAGGGTTTCTTTTATCTGTAGCAATGCTTTCTCTGATTCTTTTTGAGGTTCGCCCATAGGTTCTAGATCTGCCTTAGGGTTTTCTTGATTCAGGTTCATTCTTTCAAGCTTAGCAATCATTCTAGGGCAATCCAACACTTCATGGTCTAGAGCTTTACAACAACGACAACTAGGTCTCCCACCAAGGCATTCCTTAGCAAGATGTCCCGGCCTTCTGCAACTATAACAGAGGGTCAATCCTCTCTTCCTTTTAAATGATCCCCAGCCTCTTCTGTACTGTGCACTAGGATCATATGAATTAACCTGCAACAATTTCTTTCTAGGATCCTGCACCCAATTGTTAGTCCAAACATTCTTTCTTTGCATAGGTATAACATATATTTCACTATTCTTATCAGATCTACTCATATCAAATCTTCTTTCATCTATTAATGACCTAGCTTTCAAAATAGTACAAACTCTATTAAATAGACCTAGATCCATATTCTAGAAACAAAAATTTCCACTTTTCTTACTTCTACAGGGCACAAAGCTTCCAGATCTTAAAACTTTTAACTATTCTTACCTTTATCAGAGCACAGAGCTTGCAAATCTTACCTCTTTCAATCAGAAATTTCCACTTTTTACCTTTCTTAGAGCACAAAGCGTTCAGATCTTGCTTCTTTTCTTCAAATCCGACCTTCTCTTCTTCAGATCGAGCTTCTTTCTTTCAGATCTGACCTCTCTTTAGCACAGAGCTTTACAGATCAAGTAGAATACTGCGCACTAGGGCACAGATCTACGCACAAAGTTTTCACAATTTCAGGATGAATCTTTGCACAGAGCTTCATCTTTCTCAGTTCCCAACAATCACAGTTTCAGGTCTCGGCAACGAAACCATTTGTTGGCACAGAGGCAGACCCAGGGTTCAACACTACAACAGCGCACCAACAAAGCCCTAACTACCGGCCCTTTCGGCAACACCTGCGACGCAGATGAAGTCTCACCCAAGGTAGAGGCAGGGGTGGTTGCGAGACTCAGGTGTCTGCAACCTTGGTTGGGACACAGATCTGTGATTAGAACACTTAAGAAAGCACTTAGCACCGTTAGTTCCTAAATATACAGTCAATAGCCACTTCGCTTGTAAGACGGAACTTCGCAGCATTCACACTAATCTACAGTATTCAAGCACTTAGCATATACAACCAGATCAGAATGAGCACATCAAACACTAAGCATGAATATCTAGATCAGATCTAACATTCTAACATACAATAAGCATCAAGCACGAAGCACGAATAGATCTATCTAAATTTATATAACATATGAACATATCAAGAAAGAAGCACAAAGCACATAAGACAGTGTTTACGTGGTTCACCCCCACCCTGGGGCTACGTCCACCAACTATTCTTCTTTATTGTCTTCAGTCAATCGGTTACAAGCACAGAACCTCAAAACCCTTACTCCGCACAGGACAGAAGATCTGCACAGCTCGCTAGATCCTTCTTCCTTGCGTTACAGCACAAAGCCTTCTACAGTCTTTCACAGGGACTTGCACTCAACTCTACAAATCTCACACAGTATGCACAGAGCACTTATAATCCTCTGACCACATAGATCTAACACTTAGCCATTCCTTTAGCACTTAACACACCAGCTTCTATCACATAGATGCTCTACTACTTCTATCTAGCCTAGGCATCTATTTATWTATTACAAAATAGGCCTAAACATGGTTAAACCCATGGGCTGACATCCCATTCCCGTTACATATTCCCAAAAACCCAAAAAGGGGCCCAAAAGGGGGCCGAGATCCCGTGATCTCCGCTTCGACTTGTGCTCCTCCTTCGACAGGCTGTCAAAGTCCCAAAATAGGTCAACATGACCAAGGAACTCTCAAAACTTGGTCAAGGGCCAACACTTCTGTATCATGTCTCAGATGATCTGCTCATCTATGGATATATACTGGAGCTTCATTGCTCCCTTCTACACCATGTCTAGGATGAAGTCCTGCAAGAATCTTATGAAGCCACATTGCTTCATGACTTGCAACACTAGCTGCGATATACACCGTCTTTGTTGTATTGAGTGCTAAGATACATGCTTTCCTGAAATCGTAATTGATCCAAGGCGTTCAATCTATCTACTGTACTCCTTGCTCAGTCAGAATCTGTATATCCCTACAGCCTCATTTCACCACCTGAGACATATCCGAGGCCATATCAAACTATACCATTTAGGTACCTCAACACATGCTTTGCTGCAACCCAATGGTAGTGTCTCGACTCTACCATAAACTGGCTCAAGGTGCAAAACAAGTATCCGCCCTAGTGTTAACTAGGTACATCAAGGATCCAATCAATTGCCTGTACATTGTGCGATCCACCAAATTTGAATCTAAAGTAGAATCACTCAACTTCTTCAGATTTGTCATCATAGGTATAGTCATGTACTTGCAGTCCATCATATCGAACCTCATCAGTATCCCCTCACTAAGGAAGATCTCATCTGATCTCTGTCACACCTCTAATCCCAATAGTACATCTGGCCAAGATCCTCCACCTCAAACTTTGAGGCCAACTCCCTCTGTCACTTGTCTCTCAGTTTTGGAAGATGTCTCTCTCCCACCCGAATCTGAGGGGGAACTCCCTCTGAATGATCGACTCTCCTAATGAGCCAACTGACTCTTTGAGATCAGGCTCACTTTGAGTCTACATGCTCCCTCTGGAACTTGACTCCCTGTGAGTATGTACAATGTCTAGAGCCATCTGCTCTCTCTGAACCTATTGACCTCCTATGAAGTTTGATCTCCTATGAGTTGTCCTGAGAGTTGACTCCCTCTTAACTCTAGCTCCTTTTGAGTTGGTACCTAGTGGGGCCACCTGCCTTACCACTGGTGGAGCCACCTGCTCCTCCTCATAACTGTGACTATGTAACACGAGAAACTCAGAGGTCGTTTGCTTTCCCTAAAAGCGTCATTGGGATTTGCATGCCTCTCTGCATCCTGCAAAGTATCACGAAGCCATGTTGGCCTCTTCCTGGTCACTGTAACATCTCTAGGTAGATCCGTTTGCCCTGCTGGCTCTACTGATAATCTGAAGGATGAACAACTTGAACTAGAGGGATTTGTATGGTCATCCTTCAGAGTTTTTTGCTCCTCACTATCAATCTCTATGTGGAACACTCTGTATCCCACAAGAGTATCCTTCTTTCCAAAAGGTTCTAACTTCATCCTCTTCGCCTTCGGTACATGGATGTATATTGCCATGTACACAACTCTATGTCTGGATAGTCTACTCCATGTCTCAAACTAGCTGCAACAGTCATTATAGCTCCCTCTCAGAGCTGCCACCCGTGACCTTCCCGAAACAAGAGCAATAACAAGGGAAAATAGCAAACAAGAACAATATTCTTCTAATTATTTCTTCATGGTAACCTGCCCGGAACAAGAACAAGAAGAACACTTCTCCAGTGTTGTGAGCAATCATTCCTTCGTGGTAACCTGCCCGGAACAAACAAGAACATCTCCATGGTAACTTCCATGGAACTTACAGGGTAACCTGCCTGGGACAAAGACAACAACCAAGAACATCTCCTAGAAGAGATCAATTTCATCTTGTAAATAAATGCATCATTTGTACTAAACAGTAAGCATTTACATAATGATCATCATACCAACAATACTCAAGTGTTACTAAACATTCGATAACAAAGGTACTCAACAGTAATAGAACTCTAAACATTGTTGTCCCAGTTACAGCATTTACTTAAGATGCAGCAATATGAAATATCAAACATGATATGCAAACCTAGAGTCTTGTCGTTGTTGTTCCATTTGATTTTGAGTTGTCATATATTGTAGGAGACATCTCCATTATTGCCTCCAACTCTTGAGCTTCCTCTGAGTGCACTAGATCTAAGATCCCTTTGGATCTATTATCACTACTTGAACAAATGTCCTTTTGCCAAATGTACATCTCCTGCAAACACCCTCATGATATAACTTATATACAAGTGCGTACCTCTGAAATTTGTAGCACCATTCAGCTTGTCTTCTAATATGAGACAGTACATCATCTCAACAAGAAGAAGTCAGAAATCTGAATCAATGTCAGGAAAAATGTCAATAGCTTAAAAAACCCTAAAATTTCAATTTTGACGGATTGTCGGTTTGAGAAGTGTAGTAGGGCAAGGCGACTTGGTCTATGCTAAAATTCTTCCCAACTTAGCCTAATAATTTGCTCAGCGAGCTTTACAAAATGGTTTTGCAACTGTCGTAGTGGGTTTTAGGGTGAAATTTCAACTTTCACCAAACTGCAGTCTAAGAGGTGCAGCTAATGCGCAAGAGCAAGGCAAGTTGATTAGTGGTGGAGTTAGATCAAATGACTTCTCAATAAGTGCTCAACGATCTTGACAAGTTTAAGTCTTAACAAAAAACTATGCAATGGCAATATTTCAACAAAGCTATGATACCATGTTGATTTTTCTAACTCTCAAATCTTGATAGTTATTGCCTTATGATTTCAAAACAAGATTCACTTTCATACCACAGTTATCATAGAATAACTATACACTGAAAATCTCAAATATAACAATGCAACAGAAATAACAAGATCTAGAAACATTAACCATACACAATAGACACAAGAACACAAGAAATTATCCTGGGAAACCCAACCTTGGGAGAAAACCCAGCAACCTTTCTTATAGAAGAATTTCGTCCAAGATATTACCAGTACATCACCATCATCAGATCAAGATACGATACACAGAATGTCCTCCCCAAGCCCAGTGTCTCCAAGAACTAGCGTCTCACTAGAATAGACAAAATATAACCAAGAGAGAGATTATCCAAGTCCAGCGCCTCTCCAAATGTGGCGCACTCACCAAGATAACTAGAACTCCAAGATATAGCGAAAATATCACAACTGCAGATGACAACTTCCTAGTGCGCACTGCAGAAGGAGAGTTGTCTATGTCCAAATGAAATGACCCTGCCTTGTATTTATACTTGTCCAAGCGCTTGTCTTTTTCCTGTGGGGCCGACTTCTCATTCTAGGTCTTCAATTTCACTTTATTTCTTTCTATCTTTTACTGGTGGGTCGGACTTCTCTTTCTGGGTCTTCAATTTCTTCCTGGGGCTTCTTTAATGGTCAGATGGGTCTTCTTGTACTTCCTTGTGGAGAATGACTGCCCCAAGTTGCAAAACTTCAACATCATGCACCATGAGCAAGGTACCACCTGAGCGACACTCTCCCGCCACTCTACACATTCTCAAGCCTCAAGCATCCAACGACACCAGAAAATAGCAAGCTGATATAAAAGAGAATGTCAAGAGAAACAAAGGAGAGAGCCCTCACCAAGAGCTCTAGAGGTTTCAAGGTTTGACAAGTTCCCGATTGATCCTCCGGGTATTTCCAACAAGAGTGTCACAAAGAACCCAAGTAGGGCAACGATGAATGGGAGCCCATTGTCGTATATCCTAAGCCCACATTTGATGGATTGGAACCTCCTCATAACGACAACAGCCCTCCTCCTTACGTAGGTTTAATTCCTACAATGTCTTGATCAATGCACTCACTTTCGCCATATGGCCTTGTTGTAATTGTGTTTATTGTTGTCTACTTTGCGAATCATGACACTTAAGACTCTTTAATTTTGATGGACCTACACATTGATTTTGATTGGATAGGCTATATGCCTTGCGACAGTAGAGCTTGTGATGACTGTTTTATGACCCTTTTTTGTAAAATGCATGTACATCTTTTGTACTTCAATAGAAATAACAATCTTTTTTTACCAAAATATGAAATATAGAATTATAAAAAATATAGCAACTTATGGTGCTTAAGCTAGCTAAGCCTAAAACAGCGACCCTCCCCTTGACATGCATTTAGTTCCTACAACATCTTCATTCGTCCACTCGCTCTACTTGGATGGCCTTGTTATTGTGTTTATTGTTCTCTTCTTTGGATGTTATGGCACTTTAAGTCAGAATCTCTCTAATTTTGATGGCCCTTTTTGGCCAATTTTGATTGGATAGGTGATACGCCTTGAGACAGTAGCTTGTGGTGGCTATTTTACGGCCCCTTTTTGTAAAATGCATGTATATCTTTTGTACTTCAATAGAAATAGGAAACATTTTATACAAAAACAAGTAAGTAGAAGTATAAATAAATACAGTAATTAATGGTGTTTAAGCTAGCTAAGACTAAATACAAAGAATATGGTAGAAACTCCAAATAATCATTTTCATAAGCTCACTCTTCAGTGAGAATGCAAATAAATCAGCAATGATAATAGCTCGTGATGGGCCATTATTGCTTTCTATCTTCCTCTACAGGGTTTTACATTACTTCATTGTTGAGTGTTTACCCATTTTAGGTTTAACCCCACTTTTATTTGTTGCTATGTTTATTTGTCCTTTTAAAGTAAGGAGATGCCCTGAGCACTCTTTAGTTTGCAATTATTGTTTCTTGTACTTTCAGGTCCCAGTGACCTATTTTGGTCAATAGTCGATATTAATATAATTCCATTCCAAATCCACATGTCACACACACTACCTATAAAGTATGGGATGCAACAAATATGTATATTGAAAATAAATAAGAAGAAAAGGTTTCAAAACCATACTGATGCCCTTGTGAAAGCACCATCAACCCATTCTGCAAGTTGCAATGCTACTTTATCTTCTGGTGGCAATGCAAATCGATGAACAGCCTCTTCTCCAATATCATATTGCGCTCTCTGCATGCATCTGTAATCAAACAAAATTGAAAGAAAAGATTATAAATATGTCCAAGTATACTTCAGCAACCATTAACAGTGCAAATAATCACATTCTCGAACTATGAGGTGAAAAGTTTAGGCAGAAGATATCAAAAAGATCAAAAGGATGGAAGAAGACGCCTGAAAGAAAAATTAGTAGTCATCATTTCAAACATTCTGATGGAAGAACATTTCCAATTTGCCCACTCGCAAACTAGTTACACCACTGCAAATAATTGATTTCTGAATGGCTTTTCAATGTAACCACCAGTAAAGTGTGCCCAGGTTTGTGAAGGTGTGGGTAAGTTCAGCCCTTTAAGGTTTAATATTCTAAAGTGGGGTGAACTTTTCAACACAGATCTGAAAGAAGAAGGGTGCAGGGTTTCCAGATCTGGGTAGGGTACAAAGAGGTATTAGCATATCCAGGTATATGGCTATGGTAGGGCATATGCTGAGTTGGGGACAACAGATTTTTTAAGATGTAGCAAGCAGGGCAAGCTCCAAATCTGTGTCCAGGAAAACTCGAGTTAAATGAAAAAAATTGGTTGAAGAAAAAAGTCCAGTGCCTTCAATCTGTTCGGGCAAATGGGGTCAAGTGGTCCTGAGAAATGAGGGTCGCTCCAATACATGAAAGAGGGAGCTCTCGCTGTAACTTACAAACCATGTTAAAATTAGGGTAAAGATGCAGAACAATAGTATCTTTTTAATTTCAGTGAACAAAACAGCTAGATGTATAGATCAACAGACTTAGAACACTTGGTATTTAAATCTAAGAGAGACAGCAATAAACTTAGTATGATTAGATCTACAGATCAGAAATAAAAACTCAGATCTAATAAGAAAGAACTCTGCTGATTTGACAGTGAACAGATCAGAATAAGACCAAACAGAAAATGGATCTATAAAGTAAACTCAAGATGATACACAGATCTGTAGATCTAAAACTAGTCTGATCATTAAATAATAAAACAGCTATAGAGGCAATTGTAAATTCAATGTATAGGTTCAGATCTAA
>SNQJ01S0029237.1:61298-76036 GCA_010110895.2 Picea sitchensis
TGGTTATGTCCTTCTTCAAGGAAGGTCATGTACCATCAAAATACTTGATAGAGGATCAAGTAGCCCCAGAACCTTTTATGGGGTCTTATCCACCAAGGTCAAAGACCAAGGATCAACCCATGCCGTATGCATGGGTACCCTGGGCATTTCCAGGGGTCCTAGGCTTATCTAGGGGCTTTAACTGCTTGGTCCTAGACCAAGAACCCCAGTCGTAGACTAGGGGCCCTCTCAGGGGTCTTTACTGCTTGGTTCTTCACCAAGAACCCCAGTCGTATACTGGGGGGCCCTCACAAGGGTCTTTTGCCATGGCACTGACTGTTTGGTCCCAGACCAAGTACCCCAGGAGTGCACTGGGGGCCCTAGATCTCGTCTAGGGTCTTAGCCACCCTCCAGGAGAATGGCTCTTGCAGCTGCTTATAAATTTAACAACTAGCAATAAATCCAGGTTAATTTCCTAATAAAGCAGAGAAATGTATCATTTGTCTTTGCCAAAGTGGACAAAATGCAATAGCTATGCAAACCAATGAACTATCATGAAATATTTATATGAGAATTCTACCATATGTTGAGAAGAAACCATCATATAGAACACTTCAAATGACATTCAGCAAATGAGTTGAAACATTTTTGCCAGAGTCATTTGGTTGCAAAAGCTAATGATGAAAAATTTCTAAGAGCTGAAATGCTTGAGCAATAAAGTCAACACCAGCCTCAAGAGTGCACACCATACCAACCATAAGCAGATTTTTAGGAAGTAAAATACAGGGCTCCAAACTGTATTTCTTCAACACCCCTTTACATGAATAGAGGGCAGCCTAAATAGCCAAAAGACCCAGCCCTAACGGCCAATTCTCCCCTAACGGCTAATTCTCCAACAGCTAGCTGAACGAGACAGGCGCCCAGCTTCTTCTAGAAGTTGGACCCACATCATAAATCCCTTTACAATAATTCTAATGAAGTATAGATGAAGAGAGGTGCACCCTCTTTTGCTTGGCTCTAAGTGTTAGATTAAGTCGTTTTTTATAAATCTTTTGTGGGACCAGAAAAGTGCGCCCTCCTTGGCTCTAAAGCTCAAATTATGTTACATTCTATTCAATTTTGTGGGACCCCAATGAGAAGCGCACCCCCTCTTTGCTTGGCTGAAAAAAAATCTATTAAAATCATTTCCTGTGAGGCCCAAGAGGTGCACCCCCTCCTTTTGCTTCTAAGGTTAAAATACATTGGGTTGCATGTATTTGGTGGGGCCTAGGAGAAGTGCGCCCCCCTCCTTTTCTAGGAAACCAAATAAAACATGAAGACAAACCGTGTGGTCCCCATAGTAGTGTGCCCCTCTTCCTTCTTGCCAATGGTGAACACTTGAATGTTGTCTTCCCTAGTGAAGTTTAGGCATAAGTAAGAAGGGTGACCAAGGTATCATGATGTTTGTCAATTTATTAAATTATTATCATGAGACCCTAGTCATGACTTAGGACATCATACAATTAATCATGAGTGACCCAAAATCCATGCCTTGTTTTACAATGGAGTATACAAGTACATGTGATATGGTCCCAGTGTGAATGTAGAACATGATGAAACCACTGGAGATGAACGATAGAGAATGGCCCAAGGTGCACCCTCCTAACCATGCACACCACTAAGGGACCACCATGTGCCGAAGAACTTCTACATGATATCGGATGACGACGTCGGTGCGGCAGATGATGAATATCCTTCGAAATAGTCTCATGTACCCTCCATTGTAGCTGCTACAATACAATGGCACTCCACTACATGAGCATCATGCGAATTGTGTGGTAACAATGGGGAACCTAAGATTTTCCACCCAATGACAAATGGAACCAACCAAAAAAATCACTTTGTGTTTACACCTGCAACAACCCTCCCTGCTCCATTAACCCTTCTCTCTTGCAAGTAGTTCCGATAATGCGACAATACATAGCACATAATATCATTGACATGGGGAATGCAACAACAAAGATCCTAGATCATAGAGCAACATTACAAAATTATATGGAAGTCATGTATCTAAAACCTTATTATTAATTGGTTCAAACTCAATGTTCTACTTGGTTAGCCTACTGGATTAGCTGAGTGATTCAGTGTTAGCCTACTGGGTTGCTGTGGGCCTCAGTCGATGAATTTTGCCAGGTCAGGCACCATAATGAGTGCTGATGGCTAATCCATTGGCCATCCAGAAATTCCAGGGAATTGGGGGGCTGATCCTACAAGGTTTTCCATGGAAAAAATGTTCTACTTGGTTTTTTATCATAAGAAAAGACATACATTCAATTCGTTCATTAAAAAAAAATCTTGTCTATTACATGGTTCATTGTCAAAAGCCCCAAAGAATGAACACAAAAGTAGGTCCATGCAACTAAAAAAGTTCATCTGGTGTAAATACACAGTGCGAGTGCCTAAGCAGCTCCTATAGCTATTGCTATCAGCAACAGAAAAAGATAAAAACACATCTAAAAGAAAAAGACACAATGATATTTAAATCTAAGGAGCTTACAGATTTAACAATGTGGAAGGCGCTGCACGCAATATTGCCAAAGCTTCCTTCCAATTCCACTGGCGCTCAGGAGAGGGCAAAAGGCGCTGCAACACCGAGAGGCGCCATTCCCAGTCTTCAACAAACTGCTTGACAGTAGATGCTCTCTGTTCCCATGCCTGCTTGCCAGCTTTTCCTATAAGTCCACTCCATGGTGGCTTAAATTCAAGTTCAAACATGGAAGATGGTATGCAACGATGCAACAACTTCAGGATAAAACCAATATGTGCAACCACTGTTTGCTTTTCCCATTTATTTGTTCCTGATGAAGCGAGCTCTTCTGAAGCAGATACACAAGACATTCTTGGATGGAGTGCAGGCAAATTATACCGGGGAGGACTTACAGAAATATCATCCATATGAAGAAGTGAGATAATGATGTTCATCATCCAAAGCTGAAATAGACAAAATTCTATTAGTATAAAAGGGAGAGCCAGTGATATGCCAAGTTGTGTAGTTGACATAACGAATGCAGAAATTATTCAATCATAATATATACACCTGAAAGATGCAAAACACCAAAAATTCAATATGAGATTTATAATTTTACGCACCAAAACAAACTATGTTCTTAACTCTAAATAACCAAAACTGTAGCTTCAAGCAGCACATAATGCAACAGAGGTCAAAAACTATAATCAAATATTGATACAGAGACATAATTGATAGGTAAGTTCACATATGTCACTTCAAAAAATAGACAAGTTGCTTTTATAGAATGTCGGTAACATACTTGAGGAAGTCTCTGAAAATTCTACCACCACTCCCAATGGAGCATAGAGTTTATTACCTTTCGAGGAGGACTCCCAATTGCCTCCAAATGCTCCTGTAGATCTTTCAAGAACCATGATGCTGCTTGTTTATTTTTTTCAGTTTCATCATCGGACATACTTCTCTCCATAGCTCCAAGCGCAAGGACAGCAGCTTGTATGCCATAGTGCATGTGAAGTAAATCAACATCCTGCATCCTATATTTTCCAAAAAGCATTCAAGCAAAAGTTCACCTTAAAAACACTGAAGGCTATAAACCCATCAACTTGAGAAGAATAATTAAAATAGGCATTATGATAAGCAACTGTATTCTGAAGAGTTCAAACCAATGCAAAAGACCTTTAGCCATCAACCAATACCAAAATATGTCAGGCAATACTAAAATAATCACCTATGCCATGCTGCAATTGCGGATTGAATAGGCTGCATATTCACAAGTTCTAAAGCATTCTGAAACTTTATGTCTGGAACAACATCGAATAATACCTACAAGAAAGAAACACAAATAATACCAGAAATTAGAATAAAATTAGCAAAATCAGATTACAAATAAATTAAATACATGAGAGAACTAAGTGAATACAGCTGTAGACCATTAGGAAAACCAGGTCAGTAACTGAACTCTGAATCCGCTAATGGGCGGTAGATCAGCTTTCTTTCCAAGAAAACTGTTAGAAGAAAGAAAGAAAAGTGATGATAATCATGGGCTTTAGGCCTGAGAACAAACAAACCAGGATTAAACCTAAAGACAGTGTGTATTAATGTAATATCTTTTATGTCCTTGTAACCACACTTTTGTGGGAATTGGGAAACTATGTATGTTTACTTCATTGTTTTATTGGAAACATACAAAAGCTTTTTTTAGTGGCTGAAAAAAACTACCATGGTCTCCCAAAACTTGCAAAAGGACATCATCTTAAGAAACAATGGTCATAGGGCTCTTTTTCTGGATCCACAGTGGCAATCTTGTAAAGCTGCTTGAATCAGAGGAGTTAGTAGTCAGACATTGAGTTTATTTTGTTTGTTTATGAGCATCAGAGTTAAGAAGCTAAGGTTATGATCATCCCAGTTTGAAGTGGGTTCAACTCAGAGTTTGAAGTGGGTTCAACTCAGCAAGTAAGATTTGGAGCCAATATAATGGAAAATCAAACATTTAGAACAATTTTCCAGGAAATTTGCCCTAAGCACCAGAGACATTTGAAAGTTCTCAGAGGTAAAAATAACTGAAACAAGTTCTTTGGGGCTAATTGGTTGATGACTTGAAATTAAAATTAAAATGACAGGAAAATATGTGTTTAGTACCACCAAAATTAGAATTTAGAATCACACTACAAAAATAAAGAACCAGTGAAAGAAGGGTTTTGTAAATTAATATTCAAAAGAAAAAAATATAGAAGTTATCTGAAATTCCTGATGGAGAAAATTGGTCTAATGAACCAATCAATACATACAGGTTCAACTGGCTGATGGGGAGTGTAAGGTATCTCGATTCTCCAACCTATATAAAAAGCAATAGTTGCACCAAACATAATATAACATTACAAAAGTAGAAACCCAGACCATGCTGCTGCCGAAAACATTGTTAGAAATCAACAAGTGGGCAATAATCACAGCATCAAACACAGTTGGGGAAGAATCACAAGTAGATCAAAGATCAAGATAACAAGATCTACGTGGAGAACCTTCTTGGGCATAAAGTCCACGTGCAACAGAAAGCTATAATATTGTTCAACAACTTACATCCAGGACATCTCTTATGACCATCCAGATATTCTCCTCACTAAATCTATAAATAGGAAGTATGGACCAATCGTATTGAGATAAGATCGTGACTATCAAGAATAACATGCACTCATATGCACTAAGAGAATCACCAAGTTAAGCTATCATGCAAACTTGGGATCATGATAATAGAAGTGTTACTCTTATCTTGAGTCTTGACAACTTGGGTGAACATGATATCCAAATAATGCATGTACCATCAAGTAACCATAAAACAAATATGACTATAGTTCAAACTTCATTTGGCCATGTTGATCTTATAATACTAGCAGGATCCCCCTAGTGGTGTAATGCGGACCCAAGGGCCCATTAGAGTTAATGAGAGGATAGGTTTGGTGGCCATTTAATGTAATGTCAACTATGTCCACAAGGTTAAGTATTATTAAATAAGGCCAGCTAAGTAGTGGTGTCTGGGGATTTTGACCCGTGACATTGTCTTGAGGGATGATGGAGTTAGGCAGTGGCTTATGATCTAGAATTCAGTTGCTTCAGATTCACAGGTGGTCAAGGTTCTTTGCGTGCTCAAGGTGTTGCGATAGTATCTTGTGTTGTTGGATATAGTGAGACTTCCACAACTTATAGGATCGATATTCCAACATAACAAAAGGTTGTGGTGAGTAGAGATGTGAAGTTTGATGAAGGTGTGAGAACTTCTAGTTCACATGATTTTGCTTCAATGATTGAACGGAGAGACGAGGTTGTTGTTCTAGAGGCAAATTCAAAGGCTATAGCTGAGTCAAATTCAAGAGTGGACTAAGTGAGATTAGGGATGAATATGTCCTCACTTACTACCCCAACTCGCAAGAAGCTGAGATAGCACCTAGACATTACAGGATGCACAAGAGCATGTAGGAGCGCCCAGATATTCAGTGAGGACAAGTATACCTCTTAGGAGATATTCTACTCATATTGCATTGGCTTCTTCCATTTGTGAGCTTTCCAGTAATGGGTTTGGGTTGATCCTGAGACTACAACAAGTACATATATGCAGATGGTATGTTTGGGTGAATTGCAGAGGGAGTAGATTGGTATTTGTGTAAATACTTTCCTCGTAAAGAGGGGATGTTAGCTTTTGGGATTATTCCAAAAGTGTTTACACCATGTTTGCGATGCTTCATATGATGTGGGGTGCAAGGTGTCTGGATGACCCTTGATCGTTTCATGATGGAATTGCACATGTGGAGGTGGCTTACTATTGCATTGCTAGACCTTCCTCGATGCTTATGTGTTTTCTTCCTTGGAGCATTGGAGTCCTTTAGACAGCTTGGTGACATTCTTCATACTATAGCCACATGGAGGTTGGTTGCTTGCTTGTGAGGACACCTTGATGTGGAGGATCTCTTGGCATTCTAGAGAAGGGTGTTGAACCCTAAATGGCATAATGGCATAGACACACTTGGATCGCTTGCATGAAGGCTTGTACGAGACTTATGCTAGCTTGGGTTGAGAGAGTGATCATGTAGGTGGGATGGACCAGGAGAAGCACATGACTTAGGAGGATCATTGCGAGGCTTGGAGGATTTTGGAGAAGTAGCACTGAACACATCACCTTGGAGCTTGACATGTGTCTTTTGGAGTGGAGAAATTCACAGGTATGAATCTACGTGTTAGAGATAGGATGTTTGTAAGGGTTTAGGCCCACTTTATATCGTTGGCCTCCCTTACCTCTCATAGAAAGAGGAAGGAGAGACTCCTTTCATCCATTCAATGATTCATTCATCATCTTGTTTTAGAGATGTGAGGAGTATAGCACACCAGCCTCTATCTCTCTCTCTTGGTACTCTTCATTGTGTCATCTCTCTATCCTGGAGTGTTGGGGCTCCTGGAGAAGTCTAAGGTTTTTTAGGGTTAGGATTTCAATCTAAGGAGGCAAAGAAGCTAGGGTTTGTGATAAACCCTAGAGGGTCTTGATTGTAGAGGAGGAAAAAAGGAGACGCCTTGGACACTTTTGGGAGGCAAGTGTTGATGCCAAGGAAAATTTGTCGGTGTTGATGCTTGCTTGTTGGAGATCTTTGGTAGTGGTTGGAGTTTTCATGCTTTCCCCTAGCTATAGTTTTGAAGAGCTAGAAAGATTGTACCTGCTTTGTGATAAAACTAAGGTATGTACATGTACTTCGTTCTTATATATATGTGTGTGTGTGTGTGTGTGAAGTTTCCAGCTATCCAATACTTGTCTAATTGCAGATTCATTTTTCAGCTTTCATTGTCTTCTTGATGAAGTAATTTCTAGCACTTATTGTTCATGTTGATTTGACATATTAAAGGCTGAAAGTGATTTGACAAACATGTTGAAGATAATAAAGCAGATATACTTCTGTAAATATGTAGCAATTAAAGTGATTTAAGATCTGGCTTATGCTTAGAAAAGTGTGCCCTAAGGGCTGAAACTTGTTGGCATACGCTTGGTCTCCTTCCTTCAAAGCCAGATCTTTCAAGGACTTTAATACCAAGAGAGAGCGGTACCCCTATCTTAAACTTTGCTCCTCAGAGGCCCTCGCCTCGGATCACTCCATAGGTCGAGCACGAGGCTGGTTTTCAGAGGCGTCCCATCTTCTCCAATCGATGTCCATCTCCCGAGAGCGTTGTCCCCCTTCAAGTACTCCTTAGATGCGTCGATCCATCTCTTCTCGCTTAGATAGATCGTGACATCAAAGAGGACATATACAAATTATATATTCAGGTCACCTGGACCTCACCCCCGACGAGCCTGGGCTTGAATATGTCTTTCTACTTAGAGCACTTTTTGGAGCTGCGGGATGGTATCATTGTCCACCCCCCATACACGTACAAACATTGGATGCCAATCCGAGTTCCAGAGTAATTCAGACCATAGAGTGGTGAGACCTCAGGTCTCCTCTAAACCTCCCCCCTCAGAGATCAACCAATATGTTTGAGACTAGTTCGGAGGAGCAAGACTATACATCTGATCACACATCCACATAGTGACAGAGGGTTCAGCTCCAGATGGATCCACAACAAGGCACCTCTCACCCGTCAGATTGCCTCCCAGCGCTAGCGGAGCAATCAAAGATCTATTCAGAGTTTCTTTCCTTCAACCTCGGATGGTAGGAGAACTGAGCTTCCTCGCTCCTACATCCCCCTTAGGGTCATACAGTCAGATCCCCCTATGGTACTCGAGGACTCCGATAGCGAGCTAGTGCGACCCCCTGTTGCCCCCACTTGCCATTGATCATCATATCCAGGAGACCTTGACCTCATTGGCTTCATCTTTAGATATCTCTCTCTCACCTTCTTGATTAATATCGAGTTATCCAACTCCTACCTTGGACACTCGCACTTTGTATCACCACACTTATGGCACTGTTATATAGTATATACACTTTATTTTGGTCTTAGCTAGACTTAGTGCTTAGCCTTGTCGAATATTTACCTAGACTGTACCTTCAGTTTTATTGTATCTTTATTTCTCTCATTATATAGGAGCTGCTTTTGCACTCCCACATTGTATTCACATTGGATGCATCCTCTAGTCCCATTAACCTACTTTTGTGGTCATTTGTTGGGCATAATTATCTTATCTTATCTAGTGTGTTGGATTGAAGTGAAATAAAATATTGTCTACTGCTTGCTGCTGTAAATTGATATTTTAGATCAGCCCTAAGGATGAAGTTCATAGGGACTAGATCCGAGAAACCTCTCGTGTGAGGTGGAAATTCTGAATTTGCAATAAAGTCATCAATGAAGAAATTCCAACACAAAATGGGTATATGACTGCATTAGACAAATTGGTCCATGATGATGCCAAGTGTGATGTAATATGAAGCGAATTGAGCTTGTAAATCAGTGGCAAAGAACTCCTTGTTGATGTTCATGCAGTTAAAAATCATGATATGATGAATCCTATATAATGGTGAAACATGTATGGCTATTTTGCCACACATTTGCATGAATTGGCGATGAGAGTTCTTTCACAGATTGTCAACACTTCTTCTGCAATGAGGTGTTGGAGCATTTATAGTTTCATCCACAGTGTGAAGAAATACCCTGAATGTAGATCGGGCAAAAAGCTCGGTTTATGTGCACTAAAACTTGAGGTTGTTGTCCCATTATTGTGAGTTAGCGAAGAATGATAGAACATATATGACTTGGGATCAACAATCCAGAGGAAAATAATTTGGATGCAGCCTTAGCTTCAGAGCACTTGAAGGCTGGACTTTTGGCTGGCAGGACTTGTGACGTGGATGCAGAAGAGTTGCCAACCCCATCCACTACCATTGTCAGGACTCGCAGGGTTCCAAATGTAATAGATTTAGCTTCACAACCTCCACCATTGCATGTGGGTCGTGTAGCTCATGGTGGTGTTCGTCCCAGTGTTCCAAATGACCATTTCCACCTACTCTCGTTGTCAGACCACAAGAAAAGAAATCAGAAGTTGCTCATGGCAATAGGAAAGCTTAGTAGATAGTAAAGTTATTTGTCTTTTTTAATTTAGAATCTAGATTCTAGAACTTCTACTTGTTTGTCTCAACTCTTTATTATGGCATGTTTTGTAAACATTATATGACAATTTAAGGCTTAAGTTTGAACTGCTGACTGCATATTTATATTACAACTCTTTGGTCACAATGCCCTGGTTCATTTCATGGTTGAGGTAAAAGTTACAATGTGCTGATGACAAATGTTATTTGTTGAAACTTGAAGGTTGATGTTATGGTTGATCATTTGATGACAACGTTGTAAGTTATAACTCCTAGATGGTTGATGTTATCCATGTACTAAATGGTTGATGCTTTAATAATTAATATTAATCTTCAACAAAAATCTATGTTTTCATATTTTCAACTAATTTGCCATTCTGCATGTATTTTTCTGAATATATCTGCATCAAAATATATTAAAATATATATTATATAAAAATGCTCCCAAAACGCTTCACTCCCACGGTCTTTTGTAAATTGGTGCTTCACGCTCCTCCTCCCAACAGCCTTGATTGTAATTGAGCAGGGCCCTAAATAATTTAATAGGGGGGTATATTTAGCCCCAAAATTGTATAAATAAAAAGCAGATTCTTAAGCAAGGTCTTTATGTATTCGTTAATCAAGGTCATAGACCTGCACGGGGTTGTCACAAGGATATCTCTGAACCGTTGACTGCCTAATCTAAAACTATTGTAAATCAAGTATAAGGAGACATGCAGAGATACAGAGGTTGGCCATTCCTTTGTTGTCTGTATGCAGTCCATTCGTTGACAAGATGGCAATGTGATCATTTTTATACATCATGTCTTAATATGATAACTAAAGATCAACTATTTTTTATGCTAGCTATAACTGTGCAATATATACATATGTATGCACATATATATGTGCTTCCTACTTCTCTTTCTGTTTTCTCCATGTCATCCTAAATTGTCTAACAAAATAGGTTATTTGAGCATAGTGCAATGAGATTAAAACACCGATACTGAGATTAAGAAAGCCCAAAGTAGATAATAAACTGGACACAATTCTCAAAATTCAATTCACAGTGATCTTGATGATTTACAATTCACCCTCAGAGGTTTAAACTTTATATAGGACTGACTCAATTTGCCGCTCTTTCCATTTGAGTGACATACGACACTTTTTCAGCGCAATGTGCTTACATTATTTGGACTTAGCACATATAAAGAGAGGATTGTGAGGAATCACAAAAACCACACATGCATCATTGCAAATCATTCTACATCATCAGATTGTGCTCTTATTGCATTTTTGTATGAAACTTGCTAAGTGCACTCCCTTGGTTGCATTTACCATGTTTATAATCACCAGTCCCATTGACCACTTTCTAATCCTTTGTGGAGATTAATATAACCTCTTTTCCAATAAATACACATTGACCTACTGAAGAAATCTCAAACTTTAAGAAATGTATACACTACTACAATAGTGGGCATTACTCAATAAGGATTAGATTGTCCATCTCCAAATGTCTATGTAGCCAGCAGCTACGTCCTCGTCAAGCTCGTCAAGAAGTGAAATCAAAGAGAGGTTTAAAATATAAACATAATAATGTTGGACATATGGTATGCACAAAAAAGAGAATAGAGTGCTAGGAATGTGTTTCATAAGAAGGAATAATAGCTCAAATTATTAATACTCAAGCAAATCTTGCATAAGGCCAAAGGATACTTACTCTTAGAGGAGTTTGTACAGCAAGGCGTTCAAGGAAAAAATTTGCAACAAAGGGATCTAATGGGCCTCCATCAGCATTCTCACTGAGTCTCTTCCCCTTTTTACCAGAAAATAGTGGGCAAGTCTTGGTGTCCCAATTCTGACCAGAATTATTGCAGGCAGCAAAGTAGGCAAGCTCCAGACGGTAGCAGAGATGATCACAAAGATAATCAATGCAACAAATCTGCAGTTGCATAAAAATTTGCACTAAGACTTCTTACCAGGAAATTGTCTATTACTGACCAAAGTCCAACAATAGAAAATCACAACAATAAGAGATACCTGCCCCCCAACTTCAACCAATTTTCTAAATTAAGGAAATGCTCACCTCTTCCCCTTGTTTTCCATAGATAGAAAGATTGTCTAGCCTTAACTGATTCGATTTGCTTGTCCATAGAAGCTCCATCATTTTTCTCCGAGCAGCTGTCTTACCAGTCAGCAAGTCCCAACCCATTGCAGCTACCAATGGCTGAAGACGAGGAAAGAGAGCAAGGACCTGCTTTGAGAAGGAAAAACTTATCCATTATTATCTATTGAAAATGGCTTGTAAAACAAGAAAGAATAAGCAAGCAAGCTTTAGATCGAAATAAAGTCAGATAATAATGAACATAGAGATATGAACTATTTCCTTTCAGAGAACAGTGAACACTTGATTATCAAAGAAAACTGCACAAGCAATAGTATGAATCTTCAACAATAATAATATTTGCTATACTATAGTTCACAAGCGACAGGAGATAAAAAAAGAAACATAAAAATCACCACAAAATCATACATTGCTAGCCTCTTGCAGACGTTCATTCTTTACAGCAAAGAGAGCTGCCTTCAAAACGATCTCCAGGACATGTTCTCCAGATATACGAGCAAAATGATATAGTTCTTGCTTACAAGAATTGACTAATTGACCCTCCACTATGGATATATTTTCGGAAATCGGCATGCATCCTGATCGCAAAGCTTGCAATGATCTGTCTAGCTTTTGCAATGGTGGCGGGAAGGAGTACTCATTTGAAACTCTGTTTAGCTCAGCATCTTCACGAATTAAATCATCTAGTATACCCTGAAGAACGGAGCATCCCATTCCACTAGTATTAGATCTGTGCAAGTACAACTAATCAACCATTTGACTGTATGCAAAGCACCATAAAGTTTAAACCCATTTTAATCTAAGAATCAACCTATAGTAACATTTCACTGGTTGAATTTTACTGCCAAATTCATGAAGAAAGTAGTTTCCCAGCATCAAGCATTTGTATTGATAGACACAGTTCCAAAATGGCAACCACCACAGACCAACAAGAAACTTGCAGAAATTGTTTGTAACCAATGAACTTACTAATAATAAGACGAGACTTGGACCAAGTTAATTACATGAGTCATTACCTCAACCATTTTTGTGAGTTGCAAGCTACTAGATCCTAAGACTTCCTCATAAATCCTGAGCACTTTTTCCCGCATTTGAAACCACGGGCTTTCCATATCACCATCTTGGGACTTCAATTTCTTGGCAAGATCGTGTATAATTGACCTGCAAATTATGCAAAAATACAGTTCATTACAAAGGGAACACCAACCAAAATACCAAAACATTGAACACGACTCTTAATGTTAACATCAGAGCAGGAAGGAGAGCAAACGTCTGCCAGAAGCTAGCAATGTATGATTTTGTAGTGATTTTTAAGTTTCCTTTATCTCTTGTGGCTTGTAAACTAGTATAGTAAATGTTATTATTGTTGAAGATTAAAACTATTTCCTGTGCAGTAACTTTGATAATGAAGTGCTCACCATAAGACAAAGACTTGGACCAAGTTAAATACATGAGTCATTACCTAAAACATTTCCCCGCATGGGGTGTTATGGACAAGTGGAGTGCTAGCTAACAGTTGGCAAGCAGATAGGTTCACGAGAGTAGATGGGACAGAGCGATGGGAGGAGGATATGAGGTACCATGTGTTGATGTATGATTCTCAGATCTGATAGTTATTGCCTTGTGATTAATAACAAGATTCACTTTCATACAACAGTTATCATGGAATAACTATACATTGAAAATCTCAACTATAACAATGCAGCGGAAATAACAAGATCTAGAAATATTAACCATGCACATTAGACACAAGAACACAACAGTTTATCCTGGGAAACCCAACCTTGGGAGAAAACCCAGCAACCTTTCTATAGAAAAATTCAGTCCAAGATATTACTAGTACATCACCATCAATAGCCAAAATACAATACAAAGAAGATCATCTCCAAGGCTAGCATCACCAAGACCTAGCGCCTCAATAAGATGACCCAAAATAACCAAGCAAGAGCTTCTCCACGTGTGGCACATTGTCCAAGATAACCAGAACCTAGATATAGCGAAATAGCACAACTGCAGCTGCAACTACCTTGTGCGCACTGCAGAAAAGAGAACTGTATGTCTGTCCAAATGAAATGAGCCAATCCTGTATTTATATTAATCTGGGCACCAGTCTGGGGCCGATTTCTTATTTATGGGTCTTAAATTACTTTATTATTTTCCTGTGGGGACGACTTCTCTTACTGGGTCTTCAACTTCTTCCTGGGGCTTTTGTAATGGTGTAGATGGGTCTTCCTATACTTTCTTGTGGAGAATGATTGCCCGAAGTTGCAAATCTCCAACGCTCCCTCTCAACGAGGAAGGCATTTGTTAAATTTAGAGCTACTATTAAGTTCTTTTCAATTTACTAGACAATAATAGCATAAGCAAGATCACTAAGAGAAACACAATCACAAGGTACACAACATTATATCCTGGGAAACCCTCATGCGGTAGAAAACCCAGCAAAAACTTCCTTAATATAGATTACCAATACAATGCCAAGATAAAAGACCAAACCATCAAGAATATCCAAGACCAAGCATGCGCCTCAATCTTCTCCTTCGTCTAACTGCAGCTTCCTTCAAAACTTGCGCACTAGATGAGTGACTTGAGTGAGTGAGTGAATGAGGCGCCATCCTCTCTTATTTATACTAGTTGATAGGCGCTAGGGTTATGTCTTTTCACCAAGCAGGGCCAACTTCTTCAACTAATGGTTAAAACCACTTTATTAGTCCCTAGGAGCCGACTTTACAAACAACACCATATAACTATGGTTTGACCAATCCACAAAAGGGGATTTGGTCATTCATAAGTTTCGACATGATCAATCCACAAAAGGGGATTTGATCTATAAGATAATAACTCAATTATAATTAGAATATTCTTCGCAGTTACAATATTTCAACACTCCCCCTTAACAAGAAGGGTATTCTACTGACATAGCCCAATACAACATCATCATGAGAGAGAGAGGGAAGCAACATCATCAGCATCTAGAACACTAACTGGCACATCTATAAATCATCGAAAGTTTTTCTCATCATCAATAACATCATCTTTCACAGCATGGAGTTGGAGTAGCATCATCATCACCTGCATCAAAATCAAT
>SNQJ01S0029237.1:85962-124495 GCA_010110895.2 Picea sitchensis
GTCAAACCCTAATTGTAATGGGCTAAATGAAAAGTCGGCCCCAAAATATATTAAAGTGGTTATAACCACCCAGAATGAAAAGTTGGCCCAGCCAAAATATATTAAAGTGGTTATAACCACCCAGAAGAAGAAGTCGGCCCTGCCAGTGAAAAGACAAGTCCGTCCACACATGCCAGAATTGTATAAATAAAGAGGCTAGCGCCTCATTTGGACACACACTCACTTGTTCATCAAGAAGCAAGTTCAGAGCTGTAGTTGGAGAAGGAAGAGAGAAAGAGAGAGGTGCATTCTTGGGAGAGGACTTTCTGTATTTGTTTGAGTTATCTCTTGGCATTGTATTGGTTATCTATATTAAGGAAGTTTTTGTTGGGTTTTCTCCCCCCATGAAGGTTTCCCAGGATAAATGATGTGTCTCTTGTGATTGTGTATTTCTCAGTGATCCTATTTATGCTATTGTTATCTAGTGAAATGAAAAGAACTCTAATAATAGCTTAAACCTTAACATTCTTGTTTAAAACCAAGCTCATAAAGTATCCATCGATCCTGGAGTACCATGCTCCCTCTGAAACATGACTCCCTCTAAGTCTGTACAATCTCTAGAGCCATCTGCTCCCTCTGCATTTTTTGAAGTCCGATCTCCAATGAACTATCCTGGGAGATTGCTCCTCCCTATTGGATCCTGAGGGCTGACTCCCTCTGAACTCTAGCTTCCTCTGAACTGGTACTAGGTGGGGTCGTCTGCCTCACCATTGGTGGAGTCACCTGCTCCTCCTCATCAATCTCCATGTGGAACACTCTGTATCCCACAAAGATATCCTTCTTTTCAGAAGGTTCTAACTTTGTCTTCTTCACCTTCAGTATATGGATGTATACTGTCGTGTATACAACTCCATGTCCGGATAGCCTCCTCCATGTCTCAAACTAGAGACCATCTATTTTGTTGCCTCCTGCAACCGTCACTATAGCTCCCTCTCACAGCTATCACCTGTGACCTCTGAAATTTGTAGCACCATCCAGCTTGTCTTCTAATCTCAAGGTTTGTGCAACTGGCAACTGCAACTGCAATTGGCGACTGGTAACTGCAACTGTAACCGGAAACTACAACTGCAACTCTAACTGCAACTGCAATTGCAACTACAACTGTAACTGGCAACTGCAACTGTAGCTGTGCAGTGGCAATATTTCAACTAGCTCTGATACCATGTTGGTGTTTTATATGTTTCTCAGATCTTGATAGTTATGTCCTTATGATTAATAACAAGATACACTTTCATACAACAGTTATCATAGAATAAGTATACATTGAAAATATCAACTATAATATTGCAGCAAAAATGACAAGATCTAGAAATATTAACCATGCATAGTAAACACAAGAACACAAGACTTTATCTAGGGAAACCCAAACTTGGGAGAAACCCAACAACCTTTCTCTAGAAGAATTCAATCCAAGATATTACCAGTACATCATCATCAATATCCAAAATACCTTACAGAGAAGATCCTCCCTAAGGCTAGCATCACCAAGACCTAGCTCCTCGATAATATGACCAAGAATAACCAAGCAAGAGCTTCTCCAAGTGTGGCGCATTCTCCAAGATAACCAATAACCTAGAAATAGAGAAACTACCAAAATTGCAGCCGCAATTGCCTTGTGCAAACTGCAGAAGGAGTTGTCTAACTATCCAAATGAAATGAGCCAGTCCTGTATTTATACTAATCTGGGCGCCAGTCTAGGGCCGACGTCTTATTTCTGGGTCTTCAATTTCTTTATGAATTTCCTGTGGGGTTGACTTCTCTTCCTGGGTCTTCAACTTCTTCCTGGGGATTCTTGTAATGGTATAGATGGGTCTTCTTGTACTTTCTTGTGAAGAATGATTACCCAAAGTTGCAAATCTCCAACATTGTTTTCCAAGCAGATGCTCAAGCCCAAAGTCCGCAATGTAGAGGGCGATCAGGTTGGAAAAATAGTATCGATCTCCACTTGCCAAGCCCCTTGGCAGCCAAATGATCGCTATGTAGGTTTGCTTGCCTCAAACTATATCTTGTTAAATGATGAGGAAGACTACTCTCTTTGTTGGTCAAACAATCTTGGGACTGGAGAGTACACAACAAATTTAGGATATAATGCAGTAGCGGAGGCTAGTTTCTCTGGTGAAAAGTGTTGGTGGTGGGGCTCCCTCTATAAGCTTCAAGCACCTCTTCAGGGCAAAATATCTCTTTGGCTTGCTCTTAATAATAAATTGCTCACGTGGGAGAATGGTTTAAAACGAGGTTGGATAGGCCCGAGCTTTTGCGTGCTTTGCAAATCTAATGAAGACTCCTGCTCTCACCCCTTCACGTGCTGCCCATGCACAGAAAAAGTTCTTTCTTCGGTGTTTAAGAAATTCCAAGCCCATGTTAAATGGATGCACAAGGAGCTCGAAGATAGTTTTCGAACTTGGTTGGACGATAAGCAGGCACAACAATTTGAAGCGTTCCCATGCTCTTTGGTAAATAGTATACAGTGGGATCGAAAGAGCTTTTATCTTTAAAAATGTATTCTTCCTCCTAAGATTTGCGCAACTCTTATCATCAATCTTTCGAAGGAAGTTATGGTAAAGAATAAAAAAAACATCGTGTGGTCCTGTCATGCTGAATCTTTTCCAATCTATCCCTTGAGGCTATTTCGACAGAGCAAGCCAGGGGCATCCGCCTCACATTTTGGGGTTGGAGTCATCCTCTTCTTAAATCGAAGCCACTATTTTCATTTTCGTTGTGCTCCTGGTAGAGGTTCAAAGTTCAAACAATCGAGCAGAATTCATAGTTCTCAAAACCCTGCTTACTGTAGCTTAGGAGAAAGGGATCAAAAAGCTTCAGATTATGGGAGATTCCAAGCTAGTCGTAGATTGGGTTTGCAAGAAGGCAAAAGTGGAGAATGTGGGTCTTGGTTCTTTACTTCGTGACTTGGAATTCCAATTAAGCTCCTTCGAGTGGCTCTCTTTTCATCACATTCTTAGGGCACTAAACACACCAACAGATAGCTTGTCCAAGGAAGCCTTACTGCTGCCGAAAGGAGCTTTTGGCTACTATGAATTTGTGGATGGCATAGAAAAGGAAGCTATGGAATTCCAGCTATAGACAACCTGTCTTGAAGTCATTGGTGTATGTTCAGTTGAATCTGTAGTGTGTAGTTTTTTTGGATGTAAGAGAGTGCCTTATATGGCGACTGCTGTTTCTTGTTCAGTTATGCAAGACTCTTTTGAGCCCTGGCCAGCCTCTTTTTGATTGGTTGTAAAATGTATATTCAATACCCATGAATATAAGATTTTTTTCCAGAGGACAATATATATATGTATGTGTGTGTGTATATCCCATACAATGTGTTTTATCCAAATATGAATATGAATCATTATTGGTTTAATTAAATTTAAATTATGTTTTTACTTAGATAATAAATCATAAATGTGAAAGATATACAAAATGATGCTATGTGGTCAAGAAGACTAACATATTAGTGTCCTCCTTGACAGGACACTACTCAGAGGATCACAGTGCTCCCAAATAGGGGCACCGAGAGTCAGGCAAAGTGCAACACCATTCCAACTCCCAGATCTGTCAAACCCTGAGAGGTAGCCCAACCCCCAACAACAAGACCCATGCAGAGTTGTCATATGGGGTCTTGAGATAGTTCACACCATAACGGTAAGCAGCCCCCTTCTACCAACTCCTAATGTAGGGCCATCGCTTCAGCCAAGGTTTCGCCCTTACACCCGGAGCTACTAATGCTTCCTCATATATGTAGGGAAAGGAGAGGACTGTGGGAAACCTTATTTCTTATATCTATTTTGGCCTTGACATAGGGATCTGTCGGATCAAAGTTATAATCTATCGTCGGACCCGGTTTACTAGAATTTTTTATATAGTAAGTCAATATTTCCCTCTAAGCGAACCCTCGAGGCCTTGCGAGGTGATGCCTCGAACCCTCGACCTTCCTGCCTAACCACACCCATGGGAACGAAGCCAGTCTATTTATCTACAATTGAGTCAAGGGATTACAAACTAGGAGTTTTCTTTGAGTATAAGAGCTCTTTCCTACTTTGGCTGACTACTTAGATGACTTGCTTTGCTTCGGCCTACCTATCTGAGTTAGTGTCTTGGTTGGTGCCAATCTATTAAAGTTGTTCTCCTGCCTACTGTTCAAGCGAGAAGGAAGAACCTGTGTGCGAAATCCCGTCCTTAATTCTCTAGTCTTCTCCTTAATTCACCTAGTTGTCTTCCTCCCATAAGTCTGCTCTACACATTGAATGGATAGAGATGTCTTCAAAAGAGAAGGGTCTTCATTAATTGTTTGCTCCTCCATTCTCTGAGTTAACTGCTCTAAGGAATCTCTGAGTTAACTGCTATAATGAAACTAGTAGCTACAGTCTTCCCCGACCTTCAAAGAGCACTGAAAGTTACCCGATCTGCTCTATGAGTGACCTAATCTACTGTTGTCAGATCAACTTAATCAGCATAATCAACTGCTTCAACGATCATTGCTCCTGCACCTTCAACTACTCATGCTGCTAGTTATGGACCTGGAACGGGCTATGGCTCTAAAGAGTACACTTCCAAACATGCTGCAACAAGGCCAGGTGCATAGTACACTTCTGCTTAACCAACTGAAAGGCCATTATCATGGTTTATGTAATCATAGTCTTCATCTAGAGAGCTAACACCACTCATTAGCCAGTCTACACTACCCAATGGCTAACATTCATTAGCAAGCATGATGTCTGGCATTCATGAGAACGAAAGTGCAACACAGGCTTTAACATAATTGTATAAGTTCTGATCATCAATAAGCCCACAAGAAAGCACACCTACAGTCAACCAAGCAGACACTCTGTACTTAATGTCAGATAATCGAAAGCGCCACATGCCATACGGACCATCCTTTATGAAATAGCACGACCGATGTCAACCCAAAAAAAAAACGAAAAGGCAAGGCTAACCCCGAACGTCAACAAGCAAAAGCACAACACTCCAGAGTGGCCTGACCATCGTGATAAAATGTGCATCGTAGACTGCAATCATAAGAAACTGTAACCTGAAACATCTGGACCTGCTACCCAGTCGACCATATCTAAATCTACACCCGGATTTGGAACTAGACAAAAGGGCACTAGGACATCAAAGGATGTTGGTTATACTACTCAATTTCTATCCTTATCTGTATCCCTGTCTACCTCTCCAGCCTTTCTCTTCGTTTCTAACTCCACTGCCCGAAAAAAGGGTCAACGGGATCTTTTATTCATTCATCTGCTTATGGGACTTGCCACAGCAATTGCACAGCTTTGTGTTGATGTTTTGTAGCTTCGGGAGGTATTCCCACAGGAGGCCTTGGTGTCGGGCATGTGGGAATCATCGTTGGCACCACATTGCATTTTTGCTTCGGAGAAAACGCCCTCGAAATGGAGCTAGGGCTTCATGAGCTTGTTGATGCACTTTGTGGGCTTGTGGAGGGGCTTCACACCCACATAGAAAGTCCTAATTTTTATGTTGAGGTGACTTGGGGCTTTTACTCGACCTTTTGAGTTTTATAAAAGGACATAAGGTGTGAGAGAGACATTCATTCTAGTGGACAATCTTGGTGAACTCAGCTAGCATGGGAGAGAGGTTGCGGTGACCTCAGTCCAACCATGGAGAGAGGTGACCTCAGTCCAGCCATGGAGAGAGGCCAATAGGCCTCAATTCTGTTGTTTTATGATTGTTTTGGGCAGGTAAGCTTGGAGAAGAGCAGCCAGCACCTAGGAGAAGCCTAGCCGCAGGTCTGTGTGGCATCTGGCAGTCAAGGAAGAGCAGGCCGCATCCTAAGAGAAGCCTAGCCACACACTGTATGAGGCTCGACCAGCTAGAGGAAGGCTGCCATGGTGCTTTAGAGGGCTTGGCCAAGCAAAAGAGGGCTGCCACAGGTGTTGAGGAGACTCGGCCAGCCAAGGAGAAGCCTAGCCGCAGCCTAGAGAAGACTCAGCCAGCTAGAGAAGGACAGGCCGAGGTCTGTAGGGCTGTCTTTGAGGGGGCCGAGGTCTGTGGGATTGTTTGAAGGGGCTGCAAGTGTGCTGGGCAAGGAGAATAGGCTGCAGCAGGGTCTTGGGACAGATCTAGGAGGCTCGGCCTAGTGGAGAAGGGCTGCCACAGGTTTCTGGGCACAAAAAGAGGGCAGACACTCAAATCTAGGAGACTCTGCCAGCAAGGAGAGTGGCTGTCAGCTGGAACAGCAGTGAGGGGCAAATTCTGGGCAGCTTTGAGGGCTGGAACAACCACCCTAGCTGCAGATTTTGGACAGCTCTGAATGCTGGAACAGCAGCAAGTTTTGGGCGGTTTGGTGGGCCAAGACAGCAGCTTTTTGGGACAGTTTTGGGACAACCATTCAGGGCTGTCACAACCAGAACAGCAGAGCAGGAGAAGGGCCTGTGTAAAGGCCCCATAGGTTGGTGTTAAGTTGCAGAGGCGGTGAAGGGTTTGAGGGGGCAAGGGATGCCCTAACCCTCGGCCTCAGTTCAGCAGAATTTGGAACAGAAACCAAGGAGGGTTTCTGCAGTGGTCTTGTAAGTATTTTGGTATTTTTCTTTTGTAAGAATTGGGCCATTGTCCCTGGTACGGGAGTCCATTGTTTTGGGTTTAAGAGCAAATGATTTGGGCATTAAATTCCTGTGTACTTGTGTATGATCTAATTGTTGATTGTATTTTCCATTGTGCTAAATAGTTAGGCATTTCAGTGTGTTTATGTTCACAGTTCAAAATGTAATTTTTGTGTATACTGTTGACAACCTAGACCAAACCTGAGGTGTGTGTGCACCGAGTCTGGGTGCACTTCAAAATCTAACATGATATCAGAGCTTGAGGTATTGAGATGGCAGTTGGATCTGAGTTATTTACACATGTGACTAGCTCTAAGAGGGAGCTACAGTGACTGTTGCAGATGACAGTAGTGTTGAGAAGACATGGAGCAGACCATCCAGACGAGGAGTTGTGGATTATTGCAGCTTGGTGGTATGGCAGGTTGGGAGTTTTGGTGGAATGGAGGAGAGCTCGGTTCACAGCAGTATGATATGTGGCAGGGTGCCAACTCCGTGTATGGACTTCCAGTGGTTTGTCATAGTGAGTTGCGATGGGTGCAGCTCAGGTGCTTTGGCACGGACAAGATAGCTTCGTATGTATGGCAGGTTGATGAGATAGAGTCTTCATCAAGCCGGAGAGTTGCACATTGTCAAGGTGCAACAGTGTATGAGGTAGTTGACCCAGGAGGATGAGGACACTTGCAAAGATGAGCTGCAAAGATCTAGAGTGGACGAGGTTGAGTGTCCAACCGCAGCTTGGGACTCTTTCAGAGAGTGGACACAAGTTCAGTTGCAGCGTGTGCGTAGACACGGAGAGCCTTATGACTTGGATGATGGACTCGGGCAGATGTTCATTAGATGGTCGTAACTTGGGTAAGTGGGATGCTTGCCTTGGGAGGATTGTATGGTTCTTATACAGTGGGAGCCACTGTCATATGACAAGAGCATAGGATTTGTTCGAGAGTTTCTCAGTGTCTGACTCAGGTATGTACATGGAGCTTGGTATGGAGACCACGCATGTAGTACAGGGATCCGAAACAGTGGTATTCCATATGGAGTCAAGGGATGCGTTGAGAGTGACAAATGTGCTATGGGTGCCAAGAGTGTGCTCTCAACCTCGGCGATTGAGGAGAAGGGCTATGCAGTTTTGTTCCAGGATGGGTAGGTGTTATTCGTGCCCAGAGGATCTAACTCAAACACAGCAGAGGTTCTTGGAGTTAGAGAGGGGCAGCCTATGCGAGCCATGGCCAGCAGTAGCAGAGTGACAGTGAACAGGGAGCAAGTAGCTCTGAAGGTTGTGCAAACTCAGAGGGAGCCCAACTTTAAAGGGAGTCAGCAAGCTCAAAGGGAGATTCAATCGTTCAGAGGGAGTCAACCTTCAGGTTCAGATGGGAGAAAGGAGTCTTCAAAGACTGTAAGGAAGGTGTCATGGGTTGAGATGGCCAAGCAGGATGCTCAGAAGCGGAAGGCTTCTAGGAGCAAGGTGCCTTCCAAGATGGGTCCATGTCATACAGCAGGATTTTCTTTAATGACAGAGGGAGCAGCCAATCAGGTGGATTGGAGAGCAGTTGTGACGTAGCCGATCCGGAGACAGAGCTACTTCCAATATTGGAGACAGAGATACTTCCAGATGATGGAGGATAGAATACTTCCCTCGCTAAGAGGGAGTGTTGATGTTTTGTAGCTTCGGGAGGTATTCCCACAAGAGGCCTTGGTGTTGGGCATGTGGGAATCCTTGTTGGCACCACGTTGCACTTTCGTTTCGGAGAAAACACCCTTGGAATGGAGTTGGGGCTTTATGGGCTTGTTGATGGGCTTTGTGGGCTTGTGTAGGGGCTTCACATCCACATAAAAAGTCTAATTTAATGTTGAGGTGACCTGGGGCTTTTACTTACCCTTTTGAGTTGTATAAAAGGATATAAAGTGTGAGAGACACGTTCATTCTAGTGGAGAATCTTCGTGACCTCAACCAGCATGGGAGAGAGGTTGTGGTGATCTCAGTCCAGCCATGGAGAGAGGCCAATAGGCCTCAGTTCTGTTGTTTTATTATTGTTTTGGGCAGGTAAGCTTGGAGAAGAGCAGCCAGCACTTAGGAGAAGCCTAGCCGCAGGTCTGTGTGGCATCTGGCAGCCAAGGAAGAGCAGGCCGCGGCCTAGGAGAGGCTTGGCCTGCTAGGGGAAGCCTAGCAGTAGACTGTATGAGGCTCAGCCAGCTAGAGGAAGGCTGCCACTGTGCTTTAGAGGGTTTGGCCAAGCAAAAGAGGGCTGCCACAGGTGCTGAGGAGACTCGACCAGCCAAGGAGAAGCCTAGCCGCAGCCTAGAGAAGACTTGGCCAGCTAGAGAAGGACAGCACGAGGTCTGTAGGGCTGTCTTTGAGGGGGGCGAGGTCTGTGGGACTGTTTGAAGGGGCTGCAAGTGTGCTGGGCAAGGAGAATAGGCTGCAGCAGGGTCTTGGGAGAGATCTAGGAGACTCGGCCTAGTGGAGAAGGGCTTCCACAGGTTTCTTGGCACAAGAAGAGGGCAACCACTCGGATCTAGGAGGCTCTGCCAGCAAGGAGAGTGGCTGTTAGCTGGTACAGCAGTGAGGGGCAAATTCTGGGCAACTTTGAGGGCTGGAACAGCCACCCTAGCTGTAGATTTTGGACAGTTCTGAGGGCTGGAACAACAGCAAGTTCTGGGCAGTTTGGTGGGCCAAGACAGCAGCTTTTTGGGACAGTTTTGGGACAGCCATTGAGGGTTGTCACAACCAGAACAGCAGCAGGAGAAGGGCCTGTGTAAAGGCCCCATAGGCTGGTGTTAAGTTGCAGAGGGGCTGGTGTTAAGTTGCAGAGGCAGTGGAGGGTTTTAGGGGGCAAGGGATGCCCTAACCCTCAGCCTCAGTTCACCAGAATTTAGCACAGAAACCAAGGAGGGTTTCCGCAGTGGTCTTGTAAGTATTTTGGTATTTTTCTTTTGTAAGAATTGGGCCATTGTCCTTGGATCAGGAGCCCATTGTTCTGGGTTTAAGAACAATTGATTTGGGCATTAAATTCCTGTGTACTTGTGTATGATCTGATTGTATTTTCCGATGTGCTAAGTAGTTAGGCATCTCAGTGTGTGTATGTTTACATTTCAAAATGTATTTCTTGTGTATATTGTTGAGAACCTAGACCAGACCTGAGGTGTGTGTGCACCAAGTCTGGGTGCACTTCGAAATCTAACACTTTCAAACAATGGATAAGGTTGGTTGAGAAGTTGTCAAGCTATGGATAAGGTTAAGCTAGTCATTGAGAATTATACCTTGAGAACTACCCAAGCTAGTATATATTGCCAGAGGGATTGATACTAAGACTGACTTGAGAACTACCCGAGCAATCATACCCATAAAGCCAGATCTAACCTGCCAAGCAAGATATCATTCGCAAGTTATCACACCTGCCAAGATTGAATTAGCCTGCCTACCTCAAGATGTCATTAGCCTGCTTACCAAGAGAGAATTAGTCACTGAATTGGACAAGCAAGTGGACCTGCCAACATATCATTAGCCTACCTACCCAGATACACTGATTGACTTACCTACAAGCAAACGTACTTCCTGCCAAGACAGATCTCATTAGCCTACCTACCGATATTGATTCTAAACTGAACCATCCAAGCAGGCATACCTACCAATATCGCTAGCACAACAAGCAATAGCAGTCAACCTACCACTGCTACTGATTCACACTACCCACTGATTAACACTACCTGAACTAACACTTGCAACTACCTTAACAAACTCAACGGGATTACAGAACAGAGGCACTAGCAAGTGTACACGCGATATTAAGTACAGGCACAAGCACATAAGAATCAAGATATCTCTCTTCTCCTAGAATAGAGATATCGGGCATTGAACTATGCCTCAATCTAAGTCGGTGGGTGGGAGATCTCAGCGGCTGTCTTCCTTATTGTTTCAAAGCCTCGATCTTCTGTCTTCTGTAGCTATTAAAAGCCTCAATCTAAGCGGGGTCTCAAAGCCTCGATCTGACGGGCAGTTAAGAAGATATAAATGCCTCGATCTGACGGGCAGTTAAGAAGATATAAATGCCTCGCTCTGATGGTCAATTAAGAAGATATAAGTAGTGTTCGTGAACTCATCAAGATCTCGGTGGAAAGCCTCGATCTGAACTCCCACTGCCTCATGAACCGTTATTCCTACCATTATTCCTAAGGAAATGCACTCGCCACTCGGTGATGGAAGGAAGGAGATTCTTGATTCCCACTTCCTTACTCTAAGAGGTGCCTTACTCTAATAGGTACCACATTAATTTTAGTGTTCGTGAACTCGAGATGTTGAAAGAACTCAAGATCGCGGTTGAAAGAACTCGGGATCGCGGTTGAGGAGAGGTAGAGAATCCTAGGAAGATGGGTAGAGAATCCGAGAAGGAGATTAACGAACTATAGACTTTACCACTGCCTAAGGAGAACAACGAACTATAGACTTTACCACTGCCATTCCCACTGCCTTGTGTGCGGTGATCGTAGCTATGTGGGCATATGTGTGCGCATGAACTATAGACTTTACCATTGCCTAAGGAGATTAACGAACTATAGACTTTACCACTGCCATTCCCACTGCCTTGTGTGCGGTGATCGTAGCTATGTGGGCATATGTGTGCGCATGAACCGTTGGGTGAAAGCTCATGAACTGAGGGAAGACTGAGAGCCATAGCCATTGAACCGTCATAGTGTCCATCAGGGGCTCAATTCGTCGAACAGGGGCTCATTCATGTGCAGTTAATCGGATCTAAAAACAAAGAGACATCCCCTGGACCAGATCCATCTCCTCTGGCTAGTTTTATGTACGAAGTTTCTTTCCTTCGACCTCCAATGGTAGGAGAGGTTCCCTTTTGACTTCAAAGGAGGACCCCCTCTCTCCTTCACCCTATGGCAAGCTTTTGGAGCATTGAGACACTGTCCCTTGTATTCGGCTCCAAAGCATTGTATTTCTTTTTTTTGGCATCATGATAGTCATGCTTAGATCTTTAAGGTAGTAGTATTGAATCTTGCTTTTATAGTGGCTTTTGCACTCCCACTTTGTATTGCTACTTATGTACTAAGCAATCTCATTGACCTACCTTTGGTCATTTGTTGGACATAAATAAACTTATCTTATCCTATCTTTGGAGAATCAACCGGTCTTGTGAGGTATTGACAAAAAGCCAGGGGGAACGTACAACCTATGTGAGTCAAACCAAAAGTCAGGACGAACGATATGCTATGTAAGTCTAATGCAAAAGTCAAGGGGAACGTACAATCTCTGTGAGCATAGACAGTCTAGTGCAAAAGTCAAGGGGAACGTACAACCTCTGTGAACATAGACAGACTAGTGCAAAAGTCAAGGGGAACGGACAACCTCTGTGAGCCTAGTCAAGCCTTGTGAGCCATGAGCAAAAGTCAAGGCATCTAGCAAAAGTTAGGTTGAATATAAAATTCCTACGAGCTAGAAACAAACGATATTCCTAATATTGCAAATGATATAAATGTATTGATCTAGTGCGTTGGCACGTGTAACATTATCCACCATGAAGAGAAATTTGAATTGCCGTGTAAAGAGTCGAGTTGTAGAAGTCAAAGTTGCATGTCTAGGTCAAAGTCAAAGTTGTCTAGTTGTCGCATGTTGCATGCATGTCTAGTTGCATGTTGCATGCATGCATGACATGTGCATGCTAAGTTTATACGCATGCATGCCAAGTCAAGGGCAAGTTGAAACTGTAGTCTCAAGTCTAGTTCTATTTTTGAACTAAAGTGTGAAGCTGAGTCATGTCAAGCATGCTTTCATACCTCTAATTCGATCCCTCTCCTCTTCTCCTCTTCACTCCTTTATAAGCAGAGGTCAACCCCTCTTTTCTACACAGCTGTTATGCAGGGTAAGGGTGAAGCAATAGAAGCAGCAACATCAGTGCTATGCAGACGCACATATCAGTCCATTAAAGGCAACTTTATCAGTGCTAAACAGAGGCACATATCAGTCCTATAGAGGCTGCAATACCAATGCTAAACAGAGGCACATATCAGTCAATTAAAGGCAGCTTTTGTTGATATTATGGTAGTTGCGGGAGGTATTAAGCTCCACTTGTGACCTTTGATGAGATTAGAATATTCCAGGAAGCAAGAAGAACCCTAAAAGACTTGGACATAACCCTAGAAGTAAAGTCGACTAAAGAGAATATTTTATATCAAGCCTTTAGCCTCCAGAAAGAAAAGTCGGCCCAGACAGCCTGGAAAGAGCAGTATAAATATAAGGCGCCTGAGTTCATTTGATACACATAAGTCGAAACTGCAGAAATCCAGTAGTGCGCAAGTCTGGGGAGCAGTTGCAGCTGCAATTACTGCAACCTGTAATTTCGGTCTTTCTGGGTTGGACTTTCTAATCAGTCTTGGTTATCTTTGCTTGGTGCATTAGCCTTGGTTGGCTATTGATTTGGTACTGGAATTCTTCTCTCTGTCAAGGTCAAGGTGCTTGGGGGTGGCATTCGTGCCTATGGTTGGGTGGCAATATTGCTATATTGTCTATGGTTAAACGAGCACACCCACTTTTCTAACAGGTTATGGGCCCACAGCTCCTTCATTCAGTCTAACCACTAGAAGGAAACCAAGCCATAAGGTTATCAAGCTAGTTGAAGAACTGTTGCTAGGGTTTCTATCAGGTGTAGTTACTGAAGCACTGTCGCTAGGGTTACTAGTAGGTGCAGTTGCAAAAACCCTAAAACTCTTGCCCAGCACCTTATGATGGAACACCTTGCTCAAGAAGAAGATATTCTAGTTCTCCTTAGTCCAGCGCACCTCTTGGCACTCTCAAAAGGAAAAAACGTCAAGGTTGAGATTTTGGGTCAAAGTCAAAGTTTGACCAGTTATCAGTCAACAGAAATCATGAATGAAAAGACGGATCATCTACACTATTCGGTTCTCACAGGAACTCTTGAAGATGACATGTGGATAATTGACAATGGAGCTTCCAAGCATATGACAAGAGATCAAGTCAGACTCTCTAATCTGAATGAAAAGAGGACATCCTACAAGGTAGAACTTGGAGATAAGAACACCTATCCAGTCGAAGGAATTGGTCAAGCCAACATCAAATTGAAAACAGGTAACAATGTTCATTTGAGCAATGTCTTATATGTACCTGGTTTAGAAACGAATCTTGTATCCATATCTTGCCTAGAAGATAAAGGAAACAGAATAGCCTTTGTAGATGGAAAAGTAGTATCTTGGTCTAGAGACTCCAGCATAGAAAATGCTAGAGTTATTGGAAACCGTGAAGGAAGACTATACAGACTACTAGAACGAAATGATGAAGCTCTTGTACATGATGAAGTCAATCCCAAAGAACTTTGGCATAGAAGGTATGCTCATATCAACTATCAAGCATTACCTTTCCTCGAAAAGATGGTTGAAGGCATACCAGAACTACAATCTACACATGAAGGAATTTGCAAAGGATGTGCTCTTGGTAAGAATGTTAAGAAACCATTCTCAAGCAGCAATAATAGATCTAAGGAAATCCTAGATCTAATACATTCAGATGTTTGTGGTCTGATGCCAGTCAAATCTCTAGGAGGTTCTCTTTACTATGTAATCTTCATAGATGATTACTCAAGAAAGACTTGGTTATATCTCTTGAAGACAAAGGACGAAGTTTTCAGCGAGTTTCAAGAATTCAAAGCAGAGATAGAGAACCTCACAAACAAGAAAATCAAGACCTTGAGAATAGATAATGGAGGAGAATACACATCCAAGGAATTTGTTGCCTTTTGCAAATCGGCAAGGGTTAGGAGGGAGCTAATTGTTCCTCATAATCCTCAACAAAATGGTGTAGCAGAAAGGAAGAACAGATCTATTGAAGAAATTGTGAAGGCACTAATGAATGATCAAGGTTTAGCTATGTATTTGTGGGGAGAAGCAGCCATGAGAGCAATATATGTTCAGAACAGAAGTCCCCACCGCATATTAAAGGATATGACTCTAGAAGAAGCCTTCTCAAGAAAGAAACCTAATGTGTAACACTTAAGAATCGTTGGATGCCCTATTTACATTCACATCCCCGAGGATAAAAGGAAGAAATTAGAACCCTCGAGAAAGAAGGGCATATTTGTGGGATACAGTGAATCATCCAAAGCCTACAGAATCTATATCCCAGAACAACATAAGGTTGAAGTCAGCAGAGACATAACCTTCAATGAAAAGATGGTTTTCAAGAAATCCATAGAAGAAACTATAGAAAAAGAAGAGTATGAAGAGCCTAAAGAAGAAAGCATGTGCCTTCCAGAAAGTCAGAATGAAGAAACAGAACAACTTGATCATCTGATGCAACCATGTGAACCTGTTGAATCAGTCATTGTACCCAAAACCAAGAAACGTCCAGCTTGGCTTGAAGCTACTCTACAAGAAGCAGAAAGACTCAAAGCCCCAAGTGGCACCTTCAAAGAAAGCAAAAAGCCCAAAATATTCTCCAACTATGCAGCATGTATGACAAAGCTTCTAAATGAAGAACCCACCACATTTGAAGAGGTTGCTCAGAAGAAACAATGGAAAGAAGCCATGGCAGAAGAACATCGGTCCATCATGAAAAATGATGTATAGGAAATTGTGCCTAGACCCAAAGAAAAATCAGTAGTAACTTCAAAATGGATCTATAAGATCGAACATGCAGCAGACGGAAGCGTGGACAAATACAAAGCAAGGTTCGTTGCTAGAGGGTTCTCCCAGAAGGAGGGAGAAGACTATGACGAGACATTTACTCATGTTGCCAAATATACTTCTATTAGAGCCATTATGACTCTTGTTGCTTCCATGGAATGGAGTTTACATCAGATGGATGTAAAGACAGCTTTTCTCATTGGAGCAATCGAAGAAGAAGTATACATTGAACAACCTCAAGGATTTGAAGTACACTCCAGAGACACTCATGTTTGCAAATTAAAGAAAGCCCTGTATGGACTCAAGCAAGCTCCAAGAGCTTGGTATGCCAGAATAGACAACTACTTAATAAGACTTGGTTTCTCCAAGAGTCATGCAGATCCAAATCTTTACTACAAAGTCGTGAACAATGCACCTGTGATTCTACTACTATATGTCGACGATTTATTCTTGACAGGTGAAGAGTCTCTCATCAACCAGTGTAAGAAGGAACTAGCTTCTGAGTTCGATATGAAAGACCTCGGTCTCATGCATTATTACTTGGGACTAGAAGTATGGCAGAAACGTGGTGCAGTATTCCTTGGACAAGGAAAGTATGCAATGAAGATTCTTCAGAAGTTTGGAATGATGGATTGCAAATCCATGGACACTCCTATGACCACAGATATAAGGCATTTGAAAGTAAGAGACTTAGACTCTGATTCAGTAGACCCGTCCCTATATCGGCAATTGATTGGGTCATTAATGTATTTAGTGAATACTCGACCAGATATTTGCTTTGTTGTAAACACCCTAAGCCAGTTCCAGGAGGAACCCAGACATGAGCATTGGATAGCTGCAAAGCATGTTCTAAGATATATTCGTGGGACGCTAAACTATGGTTTAAGATATACCTAATCCAGTGATATACAGCTTCATGGATTCACAGATTCAGATTGGGCAGGGAGTGCAAAAGACAGAAGGAGTACTTCAGGGATATGTTTCAGCTTGGGCTCCACTATGATATCTTGGGGCAGTAGGAAATCGAAGTCTGTCGCACTCAGCACATCAGAAGAAAAATATATTGCAGCATGTGAGGCATGTACAAAAGCAGTATGGCTGAGAAAGCTAATTTCTGGATTATTTGATCAGGTTCCAGATTCGACCATAATATACTGTGACAATCAGAGTTGTATAAGGCTATCCGGATTCCAAACACACAGTGTTTCATGAACGGTCGAAACACATTGAGATCAAATACTACTTTATTCGAGATAAAGTCCAGGAAGGAGAAGTGAAGCTCCAGTATATCTCCACAAATGAGCAGACAGCAGATATTTTGACAAAGCCTTTGTCCAGGATAAAGTTTGCATACTTACGAGACAAGTTGGGGATCGTGGAGACAACTCCCTTAGCTGAAAGGGAAGAGATGGCTCTCCAAGTTGGGAGGGAGCATTGATATATCATTGATTTATGGACAGTCATTTTCCAGTTTGGAAAATGGTCCAGGATGGGTAGTTCCTTTCCAGTTCAGAAAGTGGTTTGAGATTTTCTGGCGGACATGCATTTTCCAGTTCAGAAAATGGTCCAGATCGGACAGTCATTTTCGTAATGAAAATGGTCCGATAGATTGTTGATGTATCATAGACAGCGATTCCCCTTGTGGTCGATGTGGGGCAATGGTCTAGGACAGTCATTATTCTTGGCAGTCACTCTCAGTAGTGGTCAAGTAGAATGCTCTGCCTCGTCGAACAGTCATTCTTTCGAAGTTCACAGTTGTGAACAGTTTCGAAAAATGGTCCGTTTTGGAGGTTGGTGCAGGACAGTGATTTCCTTAGGAAATGGTCCGGACAGTCATTCCCTAAGGCAGACTCATTCTCTCCAGGTTGCACTATGTTTAGTGTCGGAGGAATGGCCCTGTTAGGTGAATGGTCCAGGTTCAGCAATCAGGGACAGGCATTCCCTAGGGCAGACTCATTCTATCCAGGTTGCACTATGATTAGTGTCGGAGGAATGGCCCAGTTAGGTGAATGGTCCAGGCTCAGAAATCAATGACAGTTATTCTTCCATGCTTGGGAAGAATAGTCCAGATAGCCCATGGTTGATGCTTTTACTGTATGAGGGCGGATGCTCTTCCAGATCTCACAGATGTGAGTGGAAGAATGGCCCAGATGACTCAACTTGTATCATGATATTGTTTATGCAGTTGATATCAGATGATATGACTGTTGTAGATAGTTGTATACTACTACGGTGGATGTGTTCCACTGATTGTGACTATGTGTCACTGGTTAGTAGCCGTGTGCTACTTGGTATGGTTGTGTACCACTGGATAGTAGTTATGTACTACTATGGATAGACACAGTTGTGTTCTATCAGATGACATTGTACTGATTGTCATGGAGATTATCCAGTTGGATAATGTTGATGGTGCTCGTGATTTGATCATGAGATAGTCTGTGTGGCTATGATGATGCTACCGGTTGAATGGTATGTTTGTGCTCAAGACCATTGCCTTTTATACCTCCCTAGCTAGGAGGGAATGTTGATATTATGGTAGCTGCGGGAGGTATTAACCTCCACTTGTGACCTTTGATGAGATTAGAATATTCCAGGAAGCAAGAAGAACCCTAAAAGACTTGGACATAACCCTAGAAGTAAAGTCGGCTAAAGAGAATATTTTATATTGAGCCTTTAGAATCCAGAAAGAAAAGTCAGCCCAGACAGCCTGGAAAGAGCAGTATAAATAGAAGGCGCCAGAGCTCATTTGATACGCATAAGTCGAAACTACAGAAATCCAGTAGTGTGCAAGTCTAGGGAGCAGCTGCAACTGCAGTTACTGCAACCTGTAATTTCGGTCTTTCTGGGTTGGACTTTCTGATCAGTCTTGGTTATCTTTGCTTGGGGCATTAGCCTTGGTTGGCTATGATTTGGTACCGGAATTCTTCTCTCTGTCAAGGTCAAGGTGCTCGGGGGTGGCATTCGTGCCTATGGTTGGGTGACAATATTGCTATATTGTCTATGGTTAAACGAGCACACCCACTTTTCTAACAGCTTTATCAGTGCTAAACAGAGGCACATATCAGTCCTATAGAGGCTGCAATACCAGTGCTAAACAGAGGCACATATCAGTCCATTAAAGGAAGCTTTAACAGTGCTAAACAGAGGCACATATCAGTCCTATAGAGGCTGCAATACCAGTGCTAAACAGAGGCACATATCAGTCCATTAAAGGCAGATTTATCGGTGCTAAACAGAGGCACGTATCAGTCAAATAGAGGCAGCAATAACAGCCCATATCAGAGCTGATATATCAGTCCATAAGAGGCAGTGTATACCAGTCATTGAAGGTAACACGGATACATCTTCAGTGCTGGTCTGTAACAGGGGTTTAGATATCAGCAAGGTCTCTTAGTTACACAGTCAGGTCAGGGTCAACTTGGAAAGCTCTTTAAGAGCAGAGTATTCATGGTGGATATTTTTATGATTCTATATTTTTGAAATGTATTAAGCTGGAATCAAAGTGTTGAAGAATTAAAGAAATAATCCACATAAGAAATCAGGCTCATAATTTAACAAAAGCAACAGGCAACACCCAAGTCCTCTTGACAGCAATCAACGAGGCCTTCAATCTAGTGACAAGTAAACTCATAATTCGCCAGGTACATGACCTAGTAAATGACAGGCTTCAACTTAAATAAGGAAATTATTGCATGGTCAACCTCTCTGGCTACCCATAAGCAGAGGCGGTAATGTTGTGATAATGAAATCTCTGTTGCTCTAAATTACTTATCACGATTGCATGCATCTATGGCAGTACAGGACGAACTACTAACCTCTCAAAGTCCTTAACAGCTCCAATGTAAGCTTATGATTAACGTGAATGATCCACAGATCCTATTCTAATAAATTATCTATAGAAAATCAATTACCTTTAACAGAATTCGGATACAGTAACTGAGGATTTTTTATGAATAATTATGCCCCTCTGAACATATCATACAAGAAATTTGAGCAAAGTTTGATTGTTTCAGTCCACCAAGAGTCCACTACAAAAGTTAAAACAGTTGGTTTGTTTACTTGCTTTTAACATCCTTTGAGACCAACTTGGTCTATAGGACCCCTCCTCTTGGATTCAAAATCCAAAATTGAATTTGATTCAAATTTAATCAGAGATTTGAATCAAGGATGTTGGGTTTTTTAGATCTTGTTTCTATGATTGAACAGCTCAGGTATAAAATTTCTAGATCATTCCGGTTTTTGTGGGATAAAATATAGTGGAGAGAAAACCGTAATGATTATGTTTAAATGTTTACGTTTTATGCCATGTGAGACCTCCCTGGTCTATAGGACCTTTTCACTATAATCGAATTGAAAATTGAAAAGCAATATTCAATAGAATTTAATGAGAAAATTGGCGATGTTGGAATTTTAATGTCTCGTTTCTGTGATTGAACAGAACTTTGATTTTCATGAGATACCGATAGAATATCTTGGATGATTGAATATATTACCTGTAAACCGACTCGGGCACTCCATAATCTTGATGAAAGAATCGAAGATGCCGAAATGAGGCCTCGAGATCCTCATCTTCCAGAGCCTCCTTCAATGCATCCAGATGAGCTAATTGAGCCTCCTGCTGTATCCATGAGCCTAGCTTGAAATCACTCCCGGCTTCAGAAACAGACGAAGCCTCCCCCGGAGGCTGGTCTTCAAATCCTCGCAACCGATCATCCTCCCTCAAGGACTCCGAACTCGCACTGGAATCATATACACTGATTGCCAATTTTGATTCATGAAAAAAGGCCTGTCTCCGAATATTATCACAAAGTGCATCGATAAAGTAAGGACGATCGAGTGATATTCTCCTCAAGGATTTAATTTCAGCCTCCGTGAATGATTCATTCAAACCCTCCGCATTAAAGCTAAGTTTAAGTATATCTCTTTGCAGCCTCTGAAGTCCGTGAGACGAAACAGAGTCGCAGAGTTCGGTGGCAACGCTATGAAAGCTCTGGTCTCTACCGGATGGCGATTCAATTGCTTCTTCTTCACCAGTTTCGTCATTAACCGATTTTCCCCCATCTTCGAGCTTCGGAACCTTAATTGGGGTTTCAGGAGGGGAACTAAAGCTCGATTTTATTAAATCAATCAAAAGAATGAATTCTACCTTGAGTTTAAAGGCCTCTGGATGAAGGTTCCAGATAGGATCTCCTGAAGCGGCTGAAGAGCTTCCAAGCCCTAGCAATTCGGCGAGCGAGAGCCAGGTTAACTGGGCAGGGGAACTCGTGCAACTGGACCACGCGACGCCTTCTAACCTTCCGCCCTTCTCTACGATTGCCTGCAGAATGGCCAGCGCTAGGGCCGGATTTCTCTTTTGTAGGCTCAGCAATGAGGCTCTGAAGGTCTCGAATTGTGCGAGGAAGAGGTAGTTTACAGTGGCTCGGACCAGCAATTGCTGGTCCTTGTTAATTTCGCCTGCTTTGTCCGCCATGATGATTTACAGAGTCATCCGCTAAGGAATTGTGCGTTCGGTGGTCTGAATGTAAAAATGAATGAGCGGAAGTGTTTTGTGTTGTTTTTGGTGTTTTGGGCGTCTAGGAAAGCCATGATGATGGGCATAAGCATCCGTTAAAAACTGGACAAAATACAGTCGGTGGTGGGTGCTCTCCCTGTCATCTTAATTTTATAATATTTTTGTCTAATATATGTTAATTAGTTATTTTCTTTTTTTTAATTGAGAATAGTAAAGCGTTTTAAAATTTAGTAGGTTTCATATTTATATGATAAATTAAATTATTCCAAATTTGTATTTATCAAACATCGAAAGTGATTATATGTAAAAAAAAATTATCTAAAGTGATTTATATATAAAAAAAATATTTGTTATTTTTTAAAACTTAATTTACAAATTACTCAAATTATAATTGTGATTTTTGTCTTATACAACCTACAATAAAAATTCTATCTATCCATTCGTACTCAAGGGTTAAGTAAAGATTACAGGAAAAGGTAGATGTCGTTAAGAGGTGTGTTTTGAGTGTAGCTATGAATATTTCCTACACATTAATATACACAAGAAAATGTTTATCATCTCCAAAAGCATCCTTTAACTAGGGCACTTTTAGTTTTCAATTTCTCTTGTGACATCAAGGGACGATGCTTTGATGGTTTCTTATCATTGCTAGCAAATGGAATCAAAGGATGGTGTGTCAAAACCTCATCAAGGTTGGGTGTATACAATAAATCAAATTTTAAACCCTACCTACACCAATTTGATGTATCATACACACACTCAATGATATACATGTACACTTGACAACATATGGAGACACTCAACAACATATGCACACACTCAAGGACATACTTGCACACTCAACAATCTATACACACATTTGACACATACCAAATATGCCAACCATTTTCTAGATAACGATAAAAGCTTAATTGGTTTTGTACATCCATAATAGCATGCAACACACCATTAAGAGGAGCAATGATCAACAATCACATAATCGAAGCATTCTTAGTAACTAAATCTTAATCTTAACATTAAAATGAGTTTTTAATTTTATTATGTATATAGAGTCCTAAGAAATAGTATAATTAGTTAAAGCATCCATTTAAAGTGTGTTATCGATGGGAAGCTATAAATCACAAGTTAAAATAATGAGTTCTCCATATTGAAATTTTTATCTACTTTAAACCCTAAATAAAATATGCAATTTACATAGATAACCTAAGGGACATTAGATAGGGTGAGATGACTTTGTCCACGTTTTAACTTACTCCAAATTAATATGCCAAGTTGGATTAAGATTGGGTAAGAATTAAGGTTACTTATGGTACTTTGTGTTTAGATTCACATTTAAAATATAAATAGAGTGGTATTTCAATTGAGATTTTTATTGTAATCTCTGTTTAGATTTACATTTATGATATAAATAAAGTGGTGTGGTGTTTCGGTGGAGTTTTTGTAATTTTGTGGCGACTTTCTTTTTCCAGGCTACAAAGCCTAGGGAAAACCTGCAAGTACTTCTCTTGATTTCGAGGATCGTACTGAGGGTAAACCATAGATTCTTCATGGCGCAAGGTTAGTCAACAACAAGAATTGAAGCCATTACAAAAATATATATATTTTAGGAGCTCACCATGTCACTTGTGGGAATTGAACCTAGGTGGGGAGGATAACAATCATTCCTCCCAACCACCCAAGCCAAACTCAAATGACAATTTTATGGCGACTTATTATTTCAACAAAGTATTGTATAATTTAAACTTCTAAAAATTTAAGAGATTAATTTATTCACCACTCGTCCATATTATTAGGTTTTTGGTTAATTTTGTGTTAAAATATCTTGATTTAAATATAGTTTTTTAAATCTAAAGCACAATTATATATTCATATTATATACAAAAAGAGTGCAGACATCCCTAGTAGAGGCCTATCATAGGGGAAACGAGGGCCTCCACAAGTTGAAAAGGAACATAATTGTCCATTACATTTGGATTTATTGGCCTATTGTTCAGTATACAAAAAAGAGATGATTGTCCTTGCTAACAACACAACTTGAAATAAAACCTAGATAAACTAAAACCATTATTGAGTTAAGCAGTAGGAGGCAAGAAGCTTTCATCCACTGGCTAGCCGTTTGGTTCCTTAGTTTCCATAAGTTTCTCTTGTGCTACAACAAAAGGTTGGGATTCTTCATATAGACATATCGGATTGGATTGTGTGCCCATAGAGGTAGGGGAGTCCTCTTTTAGTGCCATGGAGTCAATGTTTTCATCATAAACTCGAGAAACAACAATTCCAATCTCAAACACAACTTTACAAAGTGTTGCAAATTTCCCATCTAATAGGTCAATTTTATGTAGGATATCTTATTGTTGTAGACTTCTCTCCTCCGTAACCTGAGCAATAAGGGCCTTGATCAACCAGTAGGTCTTAGTAATTCTAAAGAACTTTGTATCGTGTGTTCTAGAAAGTCCAAGGTCTTGAACCCATCCTTCAAACTCATCTTGAATATGTTCATTTGATCATTTTTGTCTTTTCTCTTTGATAATTCCTTCCATTTCCTCTAATTATACCTTCACTGAATCGAGAACCTGGAATGATAGAAACAAGCCATTGCTTGGGCTTCTTTTCAGCCTAGGTGACATACCTAGGCTCATCGAGGATAAGGGCATTCAGGGTACAGACTCTAGCCTTCGTTTTCCCACTTTCCCCAACCTTAACATTATTCCCTTTGGTCATTGTAACTATGTTCAGTTTGGGAAGGAGAATAAACAGAATGATAGGCAAATCAAGGAGAATTTCACCAGAGCTATCTGCCATGCTCACAAGGGCGGTGGTGAAACTATTGTGACCCAACAAGCTAATCGAGGCCTCTTCCCACAACCCAGGGTAGTACAGATATATCTTGGACCTTAACATGTCAAAATCCCAACAAGCCCACTCAACAATACTCAAAAGCCAAGCACCTAAATATAATAACAGAAACAAAAAGCTATAGAAAAAGGTAATTGGAAAATGACTTATGCACTCAGGAGAACAAGACCATATATATCACATTCAACTCCTCTATACAAGTTTGAATTCCTTAAATCTATAATTGATATCCTCAAAATATTAAACTCCTTCAACAACAAATAACCCATCACCATGTGAATTAGTATGATACAAGTTTTCATTTCTCAAATTAATACTTTAAGCATCATATGTCATCGAGACAAAAAAAATTCACCCACAATCCAAACAAAAACCACCTTCCCTACCCTTTTATTCATCTCCCCTATACTTATTTCCTATACTTATTTACATGTTGGTGGCCAAACAACACGTAAAAATGTTATGGCCCCGACCCCTAACACCCCATCCAATTTCAATTCAATTACATTAATTTACACCATCAAATTTATTCAAAACACAATAATACTTGAATTTTGCCACAATTTTAATTTTTTTAAAACAAAACTTGAACCTTTACTCCATATAAGTTATACCTTTAGTAAACATAAGTTATAAATTATAAGTTGAACCTTCCATAAAAACAAGGTCATTTCAATGTTATACGATCGTTGAAACATATCAATTCTTTGTAATTGCCACGTGCATCGCACTTGAGTAAGAACGCCGAAAGTTTCGGCATGTACTAAGAAAGTGCGATGAGATTGCTTCTTTTAAAAACCTTTTCATATAAGTGCCTCCTCGTGTGAATTGGTAAATAGGATATCAAGATGTTGATGTTTTAGTTGCAAATTATACGATGGATACACTAATTAGAAAACAGGAGTAAAAATTCTTGAGAGTGATTCTAACGGTGAAGAATATATTATATGATTGTTTTTTTTTTTTTTAAGATTATATCTTTGAATTTAAAGAAGGGTGCAAAATGTTAATTTAGTGTTTGGTTAGGTTATATGTTAATTGTTTCGTTTTAGATGTTTACAATTTCAATTTAATGGACTTATGATTACCTTCATAATCACCTTTTTTTTTTTTAAGAAAAACTCAACAAAATTACTCTAAAAAATCTATACGAGTCTCACATGGCATGCTTTTAATCACCTTTGTTTGTTTACTTTTCACTCGGAGAGTGTTTGAGTCTTATTGATGGTGTGGTGCTTCATGGGAGAGAGTCTTAAGTCTTAATAATAGTGCTTTGACTCATACCCCTTTTTATGTAATTTTTACATTTATTTAAGCTTGGGTGCACTGCTTAAGTTGTTGCATAAAATATCTAGAGTAGGTGAGTTTGTATGTGTGAGTATGTGTTTACTTGTCCTTAGTATATGTAGGGCACATTTATTGATAAGCATTTTTGGCACACGAGACATGTATTAGTGAGGAGGGGTTGGGGGGATTTTCTTGGAGGGTACATGAGTTGGTTAGGGTTAGATTGACCTGGTCAAGGGTTTAACCATTTACTTATAACTATTCTCTTTGTTATCCTATAAAAGGGAAGGAAGGTGTTTCGCTTGAGATCATTAGTTTTTCTAGTTTGCTACAAGTAGAATGGTTGTGATAGTAAGTTGTTTGGTTTTTACATCAGCAACTTGGGAGGCACTGATTTGTTGCTATGTAATCTTTTTTTCATTGTAATAGAAAGAGATATATGATTGGTTTCCAAAAAGAATAGTATTTAACTTGTTTTGCTTGAATAAAGAGTATATAGAAGTAATACGATAGTTATTGTGTGATGAGACATGGTGTGCTCTRGGAGGAGCTTTTTTGTGACCTTCTGAAAAGTGTGAGTGTAATCTTATTTTCTTTAAAATAGAAAGATATGGGATCGATAGTACAAAGTRTCTTTGTTGATATGATTTTACAATCTAGCCTATCTTCTTACTACTAGATTATTACACATTTAGTATGTTGTTCTCATTTATCCCAAATCTCTATTTTCATGAAGTCCTTGTCTATTTACTATTAGTTGTTGTAGATTTAGCTCTTAGATTTATACATTGTTTATGGTTGGAATTTTCTAACCTCTTAACATCCAATTTTCTGGTTCATGCAGATATAAAGTGAATCTAGTGTTTTAGAAGTTTTTTATTCAATTATAAGGTTTAAGTCTTACAAGCGTGGATCTGCCATAGCGAGGTGAAATTTAAATACCTCTCATAAAGAAATCCGCCAAAATTATTTTAAAAATAAAGTTGGTAATCTTGTCAAACATGGTAATATGAACATTTAGTTAAAGATGAACCAAAAAATACATTCCAAGTGGTTATTGGAGATATTACACACACCAAGGATGTTTTTTCTTTATTTTCGTATGTTTATTAGTCATTATTGAGGGTCTCATGTTTTTTAGGAACCTCTCCTACATTCTAGGAGAATATTCTCTTTAGTTGACTAGCCAAGTGGATTCATTCAGGGTAACTTTGGTTTTATCACCAAGTAACCTCAAGATCATCACCAGTAATGAGCACTTACCTTGGGATCATCACCAGGAAGGCACATTCCTTGTGCATGCTTGATCTCCTCCTCATTTCACTCTGGTCTGTTCAGTTAACTGAAGACTGCATGACTAGTTGACTAGGACTAGGTGGCAGTTAACTCCTGCAACTGCCTGAGTGTGTCCAGATATCTCTAAACCACCACTATGGCGCATTAGTTGAGATATACAAAGTATATCATGTGTATGCTCATTCCTAAACTAAATGATGAGATGAAATGTTGTGATGAATGATGGATTTGTAGTTAAGAATTAGTGTAGAGAAGGGGAATCCCATAGCTCTATTAGGTGAAATATCCTTGTCGAGATCGCTTGATGATTACAAGATTAAATGATGGTTTTTTACATGCTAAATCTTCCAAAATTAATAGCTAAATACGCTGCTTTTTAATAGCTCTGCTTGCTAATCTTTTACTTGATAACTACTTTATAACTGAATGAGTATAGCCCAGATAATGTTGGCCGAAAATAAAAAGTTTCACGGTCAGAATTTGAAATCATGGAAACAGAAGATGCTTGTTATATTTGAATACAGATGTTTAGACAAACTTGTATTGGGAAAAGAAGTGCGGAGTAAGACTTATGTGAATGCCCAAGCGGAGTATTATGCAAAAAAGAAAGAGCTCCCATGTTGCATCAGAATTTCCCTTGGTCTAGCAGTTGTTGGAAGAGAGGCAGAAGTTGACAAACGAATTTCACTTCCAGTTGTGGAATTTTTCTCACTTTTGCCTACTACCCTAGTCCTGTTGAAATTACCTTACGTCTACTTGGGTTGAAAACCACTTAAAACAAAAATGACTGGAATAAAAACAACCATCGGTAGATCCTTCCTTCCAGGAATGATTTGTTGATGAGTTAATTTAGCGTGGAATTATCTGTAAAGAACTTGATGTATGATCCCCATGGGGTCATATGCAAACCCAGGCAAAATGTAAAGCTATCCCCTTACATGCACCAAGTGAATAAAGCCCTAGAAAAGGATGGAGGGAAACTTATCTCTTTCTCTCGTTGCTCTTTCTCTTTCGATCGGGGAGACAGTACAAGGGCAGGCAGTCCCAATAGCTCCTCACACACACAAGTTCTCTTCCATCCCCTCGTCTATATGGCCGAGCAGGGCTAGTATCTGTGTAATAATCCAATCAATATCGGTGACCTCAATCACATTCTCGGTTCAGTCTCGATCCATTCGTTGGCCCACTCATCCATCTCGAAGACCTACTCAGGCATTCCTAGTCCCACTAGGGTGCCAGTATATAATTCAATCCAGTTACTCATGTTGCTTCTTCGACATCAATTTGTCCTTAACCCCAAAGGAGTTGACCCAAGTGCCTACCTGGAGGTATCAACCATCGGCACTTCAATAAGACTGCTAAAAGACTCTAAAATATGCCTAAACTCCTCCACCTCGCTCTAATAGATGAAAGGGTCAAAATGATTTTTATCATTCATTCATATGGTTAATACAATTCTCATTCTTTTCTCTCCAATTTTTCTCTCGTCTTCTTACCTTTGCAAGTTGTGTCAGTTCTTCTGCTAGCTAGATCTCTTGTGCATGTACTCACCATATTTTACATGGTATCAGAGCCCACAGGATGTCCGGAAAAAGGAACACCGAAATTTTTGTTTGCAGGTACTGAAGATTGAAGAACACGGGAAGAATGGAATCTCCGCCGTCTACAATTGTCACCCCGTACAACTACTTTGAGTGGAAGTAAAAGATGGAGATTTTGCTCAGAGGTAGAGGATTGTATAGGTTGACCATAGCTACAAAAATAGAACCCACATCAACCATTGAAAAATCCAAATACCTCAATAAATGGATGAGGCTTATGAAGCCCTCTACATGCACATGCCCCCTAAGTTGTTGTTTCATGTATCAACTTGTAAAACTCCAAATGAGATCTAGACCACCATGGAAGGACTCTTTGGCAAACAAGATGAGATGAGAGGCCACATGCTTGAGGTCGAATTACTTGCATTAGATCCGAAAAGTTTTGAAAACATCCAGGATTTCTTCACAAAGTACAAGGATTTATTGTTGTGACTCAAGGCTTGCGGAGTCGACAAATCAAAGGAGGAAAAGTGAATGGTTCTCACCATTTTGTCGAAACTTAGTCTAGAATACTCCATATTTGTTTCCACATTCCACACCCAAAGATTCATTGTCGGAGCATCCTGGACTATGCCCTCTTTGGATACCTTCATTGAGGCCCTGATTCGGGACCAAGATAAACTCATCAAAATGGGTGTAATTAAAAACTCCAAAGCACATGCACTTGTTGCGCATGATGGCAATAGTTCTCAAAATCAGAAATCCAAAGTGAAAGGAAAAACCAAGTCACATGCAGAGACTAAGAAGGAAGGGTACTCCAAATGCTTTAATGATTCCTCGAGGTCCAAAAGTGGAAAAGGCAAGAAAGGATAGAAATGCACCTACTGCAATCGAGGATTCCATCCAGAATCTGCATGCATGAAGAAGCAGATAGACCTTATGAGTCAGATTCTTCAAAAGAACAACCATGGGGACAGTGTGAAGGGATACATACTCATTGATCCCTCTACAGACTTCATATATGAGTTCTGATACAAAGTCAGAGAATTCATAACATGCAGATGCACAATCAATACATGCCGATGAGGATCTAGAGTAGAAGCCCAAGTGGGCACAAACCACTCTTCAGGATGCAGGAGATCTTGTTGGGGATCCAACGGATCTCAGGAGGACTCGACCTCAATTTGAGGAGCCTCCTCGTGTACTCACAGCCACTGAACCCATGTTTCCTATGCATTGTTATGTGGCTAAGTCTTTAGACCCACAAACCTATGGCGAGGCTGCAGGGAATATCTTTTGGGAATCAACCATGTACGAGGAGTACAACTCCCTCCTCGAGAACTAGACTTGGGATCTAGTTCTGCTTTCTTCATAAAGGAAGTTTGTCTTATGCAGTTGGGTCTACAGGACCAAGAGTGTAGTGGTTGGTCAGGTTAGCAGATACAAGACAAGACTAGTTTCCAAAGTCTTTCAGCATATTCATCGTATAAACTACAATGAGACATTCGCTCCAGTAGCAAAGATGGATTCCATTTGTTTGGCCCTTGCTATTGCGGCAGCCAAAGGATGGGAAGTCCATCAAATGGATGTGAAGAAAGCATTTCTTCACGAAGATCTCTTAGAGGAGATTTACATGGAGCATCCACCTAGATTCATATAGGATTCATCTTTGGTTTGCATGCTCAAGAAATCTCTCTATGGCCTCAAGCAGGCACCGAGAGCATGGTACGCCAAGATAGACTCCTACCTGTTGTCCCAGAATTTTGTGAGATGCAAATCTGATCCAAATGTCGACATGCTCAAGACTATTGATTCACTTCTAATTCTAGTTCTTTGTGTGGATGATCTTTTGATCACTGGATTCTCGACTTCATCGATTGTTGCGGTGAAGGGGATTCTACATGACAAGTTTTTGATAACGGACATGGGTCCACTCCATTACTTCCTTCATCTTGAGATTAGTCAGGATGCTTCAAGCATCAATATATCTCAAGCCAATTATGCTTGGGATCTCATGGAGAGATTTCACATGACAGACTGCAAGTCTGCCCATAGACCCTTCCTATCTGGGGTAAGACTTGAGGATGGAAGGGACACTCCATTGGTCGACAACACTTTGTACAAACAACTCATGGGGAGTTTGTTGTATCTCTCCCACACCCAACCAGACCTATCATATGCAGTGGTATCAGTCTCCAGGTACATGCGGGAGTCACATGAGTTACACTGGAAAGAATCAAAGTGTATCCTTCGGCACGTTCATGGCACCATCGACTATGGGATTCATTATGCATTAGGCTCTGCATTGGATCTCATAGGCTTCATATATTTTGACTGGGTAGGCGATAACATTGATCGCAAGTCCACATCCAGATACACTCTAAGTTTGGGTTCAGGGCTTATCTATTGGTCGAGAAAGAAGCAGTCTGGTATTATCTTTAGTCGAGGTCGAGTACAGAGGAGTAGTTAACATCACCATCCAAGCATTGTGGCTACAAAACTTCCTTATCGAGTTGGGCATCCAATTACATAGATCGACTATCATTTGGTGTGACAACTAGAGTACTCTCAAGTTTGGTAGAGACCGAGTGCAGCGACAATGAACAAAGCATATCGAGATCCATATGCACTATATCAGATATCCATTCCATGAGAGGATCATCGACCTGCAGTTCTGTCCTTCCTCTGAATAGACTATTGACATCTTCACCAAAACTTTCACTGAGCAGAAGTTTCACTCTCTAAGTGATCGTCTTGGAGTGAAGGACACAATTTCTTGACGATTGTTTTTTCTTCTTTTGATGCATTGTACCTTGCGGGGGGGAGTTCCATGAGGTTTTCCCTCTTTCCTCACTTTATTTCAGTGTTCATTAGTTGTATTGTTCATGGGTACCTAACATGGCCTTTGTTGTCGGGACCCATTCCTCATTACCCCGTAGCAGTGTTCAGGGGGGGTGTTGGAGATACTACACACACCTAGGATGTTTTTCCTTATTTTCCCATGTTTATTAGTCATTATTGAGGGTCTCCTGTTTTTTAGGAACCTCTCCAACATTCTAGGAGAATATTCTCTTCAGTTGAATACCGTAGTGGAGTCATTAATGGTAACTTTGGTTTTATCACCAAGTAACCTCGGGATCATCACCAGTAATGTGCATTTAGCTTGGGATCATCACTAGGAAGGCACATTCCTTGTGCATGCTTGATCTCTTCCTCATTTCACTCTGGTCTGTTCAATTAACTAAAGATTGCATGACTAGTTGACTAGGACTAGGTGGCAGTTAACTCCCATAATTGCATGAGTGTGTCTAGATCTCTCTAGACCACCACTATGGCGCATTAGTTGAGCTATACAGAGTATATCATGTGTATTTTTATCATTCATTCACTTGGTTAATACAATTCTCATTCTTTTCTCTCCATTTTTTCTCTTGTCTTCTTACCTTTGCAAGTTGTGTTCATTCTTCTGCTAGCTAGATTTCAATATTTTGATTTTGATAATTGAATGAGATTCCCAAATCATAATCGAAAAACTAACGAAAGTTGGAATAGAGGAATATGGAAATTTATTCTCTTCAAATTAACAATTAAATCACTACCTCATGGAGGTCTCTCCATTATATGAGGGATACCTATTACAATTCTTAGTATAGATTTGCATCCCTTTTCTTCAATGAGAAAACATCATGGGAGGTTATGGATCGATTGGTCAAGGGCTAGGTACTATAGAACGGGGCTTATCATTGTTTGACAGCTAATGGGTGACAATATCCCCACCTTGATCTCTGATATGTGAAAATGGCTCCCCAAACTCAAGACCAAATCCCCCCAGGCTTAGTGTTAGCACAAATCAAATGGCCAGAAGGAGTGATCCCCACTACCCAAGGAGGAAATCCATAGGAATAACAAGGCTCTTAGTCCCCATTTTAGAAGATCAATCTATGAATATGATAATCACTCACACTCCTATCTCAATGCATGTTATGGAGAATAAATTAGTTGTTCCCTTTCGTATTATAGTTGGGATTTTTTTTTTGTCAATTAGGTTTAGCCCGAGTGGTTTGTGCTGAGGGGTGTTTCTCCCCCCCACCCAGGTTCAATTCCAGCAAGTGACATGTTGAGCTCTTAAATAAGCAAGTTAGCGAAAAAGCCTCGGCTTTCTACAAAATCTGGTTTACCCCGAGTACCATCCTTGAAACGAGGGGAAGTGCCCGCTGGGTTTCCCCAAGCTCTATTCCAAAGTAAAAAAAAAGTTAGAGTTGGGATTTTTCAAGTTCAAATCTAAATCATGGTTTACAAAAATATATGTTGAGTAGATAGCTCATTAAATTTCAATAATTAGCAATGAAATGTCAACTATGTTATATGTATATGTTGTAATTAATTAGGCAAAATCATTGCAATTTGTTTATATATATATAAAAAATTTCTCATTGGCAATAATTTGTAATGTTTAATGGACAATTTTTTTCATATAAGACCCAACACTACATAAAAAAAAAACCTACATACTAAATTTTCCAATAGGCTTTCTTACTTATAAAGTAATGAGGCGAATACAATTAATTTTGATAAATAAAATAATAAAATGCATGTTTGTTCATATATATGTTATCAATACACATGACTTGTCTGGAATTAAATTTTACAGGACAGCCACATCCAGACTGTTTGGAATGGGACCTCCATCACGAATTGTCTCGATCATTGGATTGCAAACGAGAAATCTTTCAAATTACTCCCGCCTATTATCAATTGGCACATTTGGTCAGCTAGGAATTTAATAATCTTTGAAGATAAGCCACTCACAACCTTGGATGTAGCATTCAAAGCGCTCGGCCTGTTTCACTCTTGGAAAAATACCCAGATATTGGGAGAAAAAAAAGATCTTAGTCCAGCCACTCATCACAAACTCCCCAACCGGTTGGTTCGACGGTGCTGCCCGAAAAAACACACCTATGTGTGGTCCAGGTGGAGTGATAAAACAAAATTTAAACTCTATCATCAAATGGACTCTCTGTTGTGGCCCAGGCACCAACACAAGAGCAGAACTTATGGGTGCCTGGGCCACACTTCACTTAGCTTCCAGGTTTCACGTAGATAATCTTCACTTGATTGGAGACTCTAGGGTCATTATTGACTGGCTAAATCACCGAGGCAAGCTAAATATCATCACCCTCTTGGCTTGGAAAGATAGAATCAGATCACTTCTCTGCTACTTCAAGAAACTATCATTCTCACACACCTCCCGTGAGTTCAACAGAGAAGCAAACCTACTATCAAAGACAACACTCCAAGGAAATCTGGGGCTTCTCACTTATAACCAATGGCAGGATGGCCATCAAGGGCCCACTCTCACTATCAAAACATTCTAGATCCGAAGTCTTCTCAACTCTGTCAGAACATCTCAACATTTCAAATATTTCTTTTTAGCATATAGTTGGATGCATATAACACCAATGTACTACTCTCTCATATAATCAATTTCTCGCCAACTCACTTGGCTTGTGGACCAATAGCTTGCCAAGAGATTTCTGTCAACATTATCTTTCTGCCGCTGTATCCAATATAAGAACATATTATATCAAATCAATATAATAAAACAATTTTTTCTATTGGAAAAAAATGAAATATATGAATAATTTGATTCCTAAAGTAACCAAAATTTAACATTTATTTATTTAAAAACCTTTTGTTTCAATTTAAATTTACATTAAAAACGAGATATGAATAATTTAACCCTTGAAAAGAAATGAGGCTTAATATTATTGTTTTCATAATTCTTGGTTTGGATTTAAGTTAGATATTTGTACAAATTTTAAAATTATACAACGTGCTTTTAAATTATTTCATTGCAAATCTAAAGCAAAAGGTAGAGTTTTCTTTTCCTTTTTCTCTACGATTTATTTCCATCTCGTTGAGGGGTTTTTAAATTAATGGAAATTACATTGACTCTAGAAACCTTACCTCTTTTAAATTGGATGAAGACACTGTTTCCTTTTTGGGTTTGAATTATTCGATGCATGATGTCTCTTTGTCTTAAACATAGAGTTTTTAATCATAATTTCCTATAAAGAAGGAGAAGACATTGAGTCCATATTCACATTATAACTTTCAGAAGTAGGATTAACCACCTTAATTAGTTTTACATGTGTTCATTGCTTTATAGGTTTTTTGAGATATTTCGAGAGGTTTCTTTTATATTGGTTGCAATTTTCTGGTTTTATTATTTTTTAATTCCCCCTAAAGAAATTTAGATAAGAATTTTTTAGATAATTAATATAATTAATTTAGTGATAAATTTTACATTCGAAAATCATGTTCACACAATCGAAGACTTTGGATCATCACTAGTCTTCACTTAATACCATAATATGATCAAGTAAACCTTCGTTTAAATCAACCTAATATGGAATAATTCTTGAAATCAATTTTGAAAAAAAACCTGAAAACTTTGTAGTCTATCAAAACTATAATGTTCAAATAAACTTCCAATTTTCACATGTAGCATAAACTTCCAACAATAATGGGATATATGGTTTACATTATTCATTAATTATGATTGTAACGTGTTGTGGGTTGTCCACTACTTTAGCATCCTAAATTCCTAGGTTAGGAAAATGTAAAAATCCAACATACTTATATTTTTTATTACCTTGCACACATGCCAAGTTTAGGCAATCCGAAACGCAGCGATGGCGGGCGATCTTGGCGCCCTCGACATTTTTGAACCTGGTTCGACTCCTTTCTCGCTTCCTGGCCAGTTTCCCGTCCAGACGAACAACCGTTTCTCTTTTACGCTGGTAAACTACTGGTAGTGCTCTTTAGCTACTATTTTCTCGGTTTTATTTCCTGACTTCCCTCAGTAGGTTTCACCAGTCCCACACTGTTTTTTCCCGATTTCCTCGCTGTTTGTCATTCTGCTTGCTGGGTGGAAGACAGCATTGGTCAGACTGTTTTATTCTATTCTCTGACTTTTCAACCTCTGTTGTCCTTCTCCCGGCCACTTTCTGACTACTTACCAGAACAGTGGAACTCCTGTTACAACCTTCTTTCTCGCTGAACAGCTTAGCGATTCGATATCATCTACTGAGAAGATGGGGGACCCTTGGGACCACCCAGAGGTCCTGGCCTCGATAGACGAAATGTGTGCCAACCACTATCAATCCACTAACTCGAAAGGTGCTCCCACTCTTCCTTTTTCTACCCCCTTTCGCTCATTGTTCCCTGCTCCTCCAACCCATCAGTCGACTCCATCCTTGAACTTCTCTCCTTCACAGCCATTCATGGACAAACCTCTTAAAGGCTCAACTCTGACTGGACTTTATAAGAACCACTCTGGCCACCAGAGGACTTTCCCACACACAGATTCACAGATCTTACCACACTTATCCACTTACAAGAAGATTGACTCTCTGAAACGAACCCAAAAAGTGTGGAAACCCAAGCGAAGGCATCCCAAACTAGTGCTTGGAATGGACATTGGACTACCTGAAGCTTGTAACCTAGCCTTGTGTGCATCGGTTGGTCGGTTAGCCTATAAGCAAAAATGTCAGCAAAAGCTAGAGGACTGGATGGTGAGCACATGGAAACCCATCCTCGATTATCTTCCAAAATTCCATTTGTTACCACATGGCTGGCTAGGCTTTGTTTTCAAGAATCCAGCAGACTCTGCTACAATTCTGGGAGGCTTTTGGCCTATAGACGAAGGAAGTCTCATGCTGAAACGTTGGAGACTTGGCTTCAACCCGGCCACTGAATTCTTTGGACATCGACATCTCTGGGTTCTCCTGCCAGGTCTACCCCTGCATCTTTGGAATCTGCAAGCTCTCGAAAGGATTGGAGCAGCCATAGGACGATTCCTCAAACTTGACTCAGATCTCCTCAAGACTGAAGACAGAAGACTAACAAAGATCTACGTTGAAGTGGACATATAGGCGGGCCTCCCCGAAGTGCTGGAGATCGAATGGCGTGGTCGACACATCGCACAGAATCTGGATTTTCTTGGCATTCCATTCCGCTGCTCCTTTTGCCGAAGAACAAGACATTTGCGTAGAGACTGCTCCAAATTTCCACCTACAGTTGAACCTTTGGACCCAGCCGAAGAGGAGAATTTTAATGGATACCTCTCTTCTCCTAATCAGCCTTTGGAGGTGCCTCCCACACAAAGTGACAATCTGGCCTCGGAACAGGATTTAGTAAGTAAACTACAGACCCTCTGCCCATCTCTCTTTAACACCTTCTCGGCCTTGGACAAGCTCTTTATATCTGATAATGCTGATCTCATTCTGCCCCCATCCCCCACGACTTCATTTATAACCCCTCCACTAATTCCTCCCTTCCCGGCCTCCTCCCATACATCCCCTACAACTTCTACTCCTCAGGCCCCTCTCGTTTCTTCCCCCCCACAGACATCCTTCCCCCAAAATGAGAAAGATCTTCCCATTGATGTTGACCCATCCGAGCATAACACTCTTGTCGGATTCTCGGAACCTCCCCCTTCGGATACTCAACTGGAAACAAGTATTCGAGCTTTAATTTCTGATCCTACCCTCCCCTTTGCATCTCTCCCGCTCCAAACCTATCATGGTAAGCATCCTGTGTCAGATTCCGAGCGATCTGCTGATCGTCCTTCATCTTTTACTCTTTTACCATCAGCCATACTAGACCCGACCTGGTCTAGAGGAGTAGGCCAGGAGTTTTCTCCTCTGAAAACACGAAGTGCTAGAAAGAAGATTTTGTCTGACTCGTCCACAGCGACATCAACAAATCCAGCACCGTCACAAGGGGCGCTTAGAGGCCTTAAATCACTGGCAAGAGGTAAGACATGATTTTGCTTTCCTTCAACATCAGAGGGGTCGGAGGACCTCTGAAACAAATCTCCTTGAAAAGAATCATTGAACAGACGCAACCTTCTCTCATTTTCTTGCAAGAAACCCTTGTCGAAGCTTCAATAGCTAGAGATTTCATGTTTTCTCTTCGTCCGAATTGGCACTCATGTGCGGCAAGCTCTGTTGGCACATCGGGAGGCCTTCTGGCCACTTGGGATCCGACACATTTCTCTCTCACCCCGATGCTCAGCCCAGGTGGCATTTTGCTAACAGGAAACAACCTGGAACTGCATAGCACTATCAACCTCCTTAATCTATATGGACCTTGCACTGGCCGCAAGGATTTCTGGCAACGCCTAGATGATTTGGGACTTTTAGCGGCTGAGAATCTAATAATAGCTGGAGACCTTAATCTAACTACCATCCGATCAGAAATCTGGGGTGACTTGGCCCAGCCTGACCCCCTGTCCAGCTTTTTTCAACATTTATTTTATAAAAATGATCTGATCGATTTAAAACCTCCGGAACTTATGCCGACATGGAGGAATGGACGGCAAGGGACAGCTCATATTTCTAAGCGATTAGACCGATTCTTGGTTGCAGAAAACTTGCTCCCTCCGACTGTTCGTAGCCGTGCTTGGATTCAGAATCATTTCATCTCTGACCATACTCCGATCTGTCTACAAATTGGAGAGGGTCGCGGTGCAAAGGGCTACCCTTTCAAATTTAATTCCCATTGACTGAAGGATCCATCGTTCACTACTTTGGTAAAATCGGTTTGGTCTGATAGTTCTTTTATTTCCCCTGGAGATGCTCAAGGAAATCTGACCAGAAAGCTCACTAAGTTAAAGAACAGGCCAAGCGTATCAGCATTGAATCTGAACTGAATATACTGCTAAAACAAAAGCTATAGTTGCCAAGCTTCACGCATTTAGAGCATCGGATTCGGGCAATTGAAGAGGCACATAAAATTTTGCTTCGTGAAGAGGAGGAACGATGGCGATTAAAGAGTAGGATGTTGTGGCTGGAGGGTGGAGACAAAAACACAACATACTTCCATAAAGTTGCCAGCGCTCGAAGATCTAGAAAGCAAATTTGGGAAATTGAAGATGATTCAGGAAACCTCCTCCAAACACAATCTGAGATCAAATCGGCAGCTCATTCACATTTTAAATCTTTTACAAAGCCTCCCCTGCCACATCTCTTGCTGAGCAGACAGCTGTAGCCAGTTTACTCCCTACTTTTATCACACCTGAAGAAGCTATCTTGTTACACTCTTCCTGCTCAAAAGAAGAACTTCTGGAGACCTTAAAAAGCTTTAAACTAGAGAAAAGTCCAGGACCCGACGGTTGGTCGGTTGAACTATTCTTACATTTCTTTGATCTTATGGGACAAGACCTTCTGGATGTCATTGAAGATTCGAGAACAAGAGGGATGGTGAGTCCTCATTTGAACAAAACTTATGTAGCTCTGATTCCAAAAACTAATCTGCCCCGATATTTCTCAGACTTCCGACCAATTTCGCTCTGTAACCTATGTTACAAAATCATCTCCAAACTTATAGCTGTCAGAATCCGACCCTTCCTCTCGAGGGCGCTATCCGAGGAACAACTTGGTTTCCTCAAAGGAAGACAGATCCTGGATGCAGTGGGCACGGCACAAGAATGTATCCATACCATAAAGACAAAGAAACAGCAAGCCATTCTCTTGAAGCTGGACCTAAAAAAGGCATTTGACTGCCTAAATTGGAACTTTCTTCATCTCATCTTAATTCAATGCGGTTTTGGCCCTGCAGTTACAAACTGGATAATGGGTTGCATTTCTTCGGCAACATTGGCCATTTTAATTAATGGTGAAGCTACTAAGACCTTCAGTTGCGAGAGAGGTCTCAGACAGGGCTGCTCCTTATCCCCGCTTCTTTTCATTTTGTCTCTGGAAGGCCTCAGCATATTATTAAAGATC
>SNQJ01S0029237.1:175184-186061 GCA_010110895.2 Picea sitchensis
AGTCCTGGTATGATGAAGAAAGCACGAGCCCTCTCTTTGAAGATACAAAATTTAGTTTAAAAGAACTTGAATGAGGGCAAAGAAAACTCTTACTAGAAAAAGAAAAAGAAAAAGAATGGAGATTAAAGAGCAGGGCACTCTGGTTGCAAGGAGGGGACGAAAACACAAAATTCTTCCACAAATGTGCAAATCATAGAAAATCTATATAAACACTATTTGGGCTATAGAGAAGGAAGATGGGCCTAAAGCCATCTATTTTGAGGACATAGCACATGATAGCATCAATCAATTCCAATCTCTTTTTTAAGAAGATTCCAAAGCCTCAATAGAAGAGGTTCTTCAAATAACCTATCTTTTCCCCATATTCACAGGCCAAGATGGTAACAAATAATTGATGATAGAAATCACCAAACAAGAAATCTTTGCCACCATCCATAGTTTTCAAAAAGAAAAAATCCTTGGGCCTGACGGTCTCCCGGTTGAATTCCTTGCAAACTTATTCGATTTTCTGGGAGAGGACCTACTTGGAGTGGTCGAATACTCTCTAACCACTGGCCAAATTCTCTCTCCTTTCAACTCAACTTTCATAGTGCTCATCCCAAAAAGTGACAATCCAAGTTCTTTTGATCAATTTCGGCCCATTTCCCTCTGCAACAACATTTACAAAATTATCTCAAAATTGATTGCAAGAAGACTCTTGGATTTTCTCTCGGATCACATCTCTCAGGAATAATTTGGTTTTCTCAAAGGAAGACAAATACATGAAGCTATAGGCTTAACACAAGACGGTTTGCACTCAATTCACATCAAGTGGAAGAAAATAGTTTCCCTCAAAGTTGATCTATCAAAAGCCTTCGACAACTGGCTCTATCTAAGGCTTCTACTCATTCATCTTGGATTTTGCCACTCCATTGTCACTTGGGTTCTAAACTACATAAGCACCACATCCTTTACAGTTCTAATAAATGGTTCTGCCTCTACCTTTTTTAAGCTAGAGAAAGGTCTTCGTCAAGGTTGTTCGCTATCCTCGCTTCTTTTCCTCCTTGTGACTGAGGGATTAAGTAGACTTATTCACTAGGCTATTGTAGAAGGAAATCTTAAAGGAATAATGTTAAGCTCTACTCTATCATGCTCTCATCTTCTCTTTGTGGATGATATTCTTATTTTTTGTGAAGGAAGATCTACCTATCTAAACCATCTAAAGATCCTTCTATCCTCCTTTTTCCAAGCCACGAGCATGCAAATAAATCGGGACAAGTCTTCTATGTTCTCCTAGGGTCTTTCCATAAATGAACAACAACTCTTATCTCAAAACCTAAACGTTGGAACTCCCACTGCACATGAAGGCTTTAAATATTTGGGATTCAACTTGAAGCTCAATGGATATGGAAAAAAGGACTAGCTCTAGCTATTAGCAAAGGTGGAAAATATCTTAGATGTTGGTGTAACAAATGGATTTCCAGGGCAGGTCAATTGATTCTGGTTAAATCGGTTTTTGAAGCCATCCCAGTTTACTGGATCTCCCTCACCTAGGTCCCAAAATGCATTCTTAACAAGCTTCGACATCTCTCCTGACACTTTCTCTGGTTCAGTCCAAAAGACCACAACTCCTTGGTTCTCCCCCCCTGGAAAAACTTGACCCTGCCTAAAGCTCTAGGAGGATGGGGATTAAAAAATTTGCATCACTTCTTAGCATCTCTCGCAACAAAAAATGTCTGGAGTCTCATACAAGGGACGAGGATTTGGAGAAGAATTATGAAAGAAAAATACTTCCTAAGTGAGTCCATAGTGGACTGGGTCAGAAAACCGAACAAACCCCTTCAAAATGGATCCACAGTTTGGAAAGCTCTGTTGAACGCCTTCCCCGTCATCGAGAATTGGCTCATCTGGAAAGTTGGAAATGGATCAAATGTTCTCATAGGTAAAGACCCTTGGATCAAAAGCTCCAATCATCATCATCTACCTAATGACATCCTTCTAACTCTCAATAACCAAGGTTTCTTTTATCTAAACCAAATATGGCAGGGGCATTGGTTAAACACTCAGGAGGTTGAACTTCGACTTGAACATGCTCAGGTTTGGAATAATTACATCTCAGCGCTTCACACCTCACACATCATACTCTCAGATCAAGATGACAAACTCATATGGTCCCCCAATCCTAATGGAAGATACACCCCAAAACTGGGTTATTTATCTGTTCTTCAGAACCCAGAGCCCCCCCCTCCCTGGTGGGGAAAAAAACTTTGGAAAGTCAGATGTTTGGAAAAAAAAAATCTCTCTATGTGGCTCCTCCTTCATAACAAATTCCCCACCCGAGACCATCTTCAAAAAAGAAAATTTACTTCATAGGCCCAAACAAATGCAACCTATGCAAAATGGACTCGGAAACAAATCATCATTTAATATTGGACTACTCCTTTTCAAAATACGTTAGGGAAGAACTCAGATTTTTGCATAGATCCATGAGCCATTGGGAGGGTGATTCCATTGAATCCGCTCTACAAAAATGGTTCAATAATCCAACTACAAAAGCTTTCAAATCCCTTCCATTACTAGTAGCTTGGGGCATATGGCTTTCCTGAAATCATTCCATTTTTTATGACACTCATCCTTCCCTATCTCGATGTTCCCTCAAATCCCTTGCTATCCTCTCCTCTCTCCCTCCCCCTTCCTCTGCTTCCCCACATCATGTTGTCCATATCCAAACCTCCTCTCCCAGGGCCTTCTTTGACGATGCGATACAAGGGTGCCCCTCAAGCGGCGGAGTAGGGAGCATTCTCCACCTCTCAAATTCATCTTCTATCTCCTTCACTGCTGGAAGTGGTCTTGCCACAAACAACCTCAACAAACTCCTTCCTTTGAAACTCCTACTATTCTGGCAAAAGAGAAAGACATTAAAAGTATCAATGTCTATGGAGAATCTCTACTCATTATAAACTGGATGACTGGAACCAACTCTGTACAAAATTACATAATGGAGCCTTTACTTCGAGAAGTCAAAAGATTAGCAAGCTCATTTAATCACATATCTTTTACTCATGTGTATAGGCAACAAAAAACATATGCTGACCACCTATCCAAATATAGGCAACAAAACACATATGCTGACCACCTATCCAAAGATGGTTTGGAACTGGAAAGAGGAGCGTGGAAAATTACCGATGAATATGAGGACCAACCCTTTGAGTATTTTCACTCCCCATGGGATCAACTCTAATTAATATACTGGTTTATTACAACGATATGGAATGCAGGGATTGAATATCCCTCGACATTATATATATTTTTTTCTTTTTGAAACTATGGGCTCAAAAACCACAATACTTTGATAATTTGTAAAAGGATAGATAACACTGACATAATTTTTGTATGCGCATAAGCGCTCATTTTTTAGACTCCTTCAAAGGACTCAATGGGCAAGACCCTCAAGTATGCCACAAGCATCCAAATGTAATTTTGTTACTAATATAATAAAATTAATGTCTTTTTTCCTTGGAAAAAAAAGGATGTCAATATCAAAATACACACAATGACTTAAACCAAAACACTCAAAATCATAATGTCACAAACTATCTATGAATCAAGACACTAGAATAACAAAAGACAATGTGCAAGAGCTTGACAAGAAAGTGCTAAGAGGAAATCATGCAAGTAGCTAGACGACAACACTAGCCATGGTCATCTGGGGAAGGGCTCCATCCAGAAATCGAAATTGCACAATTTTCACCCATTAATGCTAGGCTTGGGGGGTTGGGCCCTTTAGAGATGGCGAAGGTCAATGTCAGAAACTATTTTTCATTGTATGAATATATTAGTGGCCAATTTTTCTTGTGCTTGTGAACTTATCTTCTTGTCTCATGTAAACTTACACAAAAATGTAAAAAATTCTTAAAAATTGAAAAAAATTAAGATAAATGAAAAGATAAATAATTTTATAAAAGAAATCTTTTAATCTATTAATAAAAAGAAATACTCGAAATTTATCTTTTATAAAAAGATTTATAAACTTCTAACCATCAAAGTTGTGGATGTTTAAATTCCTAAATATCTATAGATACATAAATTCTTAAATAGATAAATATAAAAAAATGTATAATTTTGTAAAAAAATCTTTAGCCTTATTAAAAAGGAGGGATAGTCAAAATTAGCACTAAGATCTTTGAACCTATTAATGGGAAGAGATATTCAAAATTGATTTTCAAATTTTAAGATATTGTTAATTTTAGAATTCAATGATATCGAGAGAGGAGTCCTTTGTAAGAGAATTTTGTACGTACTAATAACTAGAGTTTGTTGTTATGGAAGTTATTAAGTCATTAAGAATAAGGAAAAGGTGGAAGTTTGTAGTTCATGAAAATTCGAAATATGGAATGAGAAGGGAAATTTAAAATGTTATGAAATTTTTTAAGTTGAATATGTTGATTTAAAATTTTAATATATTGAATTTGTTGATTTTTAAATAAATGGGAAGGGAAATTTAAAATGTTATGAAAAAATTTAAGTTGAATTTGTTGATTCAAAATTTTAATATATTGAATTTGTTGATTTTTAATTAAGGATAATTTTATAAAAGAAAAAGTTTTAGTTGTGAAAGAATATTTGGACTCGTGAAAAGTAGAGTTTGTGATTTTGAATATTTTAGTACAAATTACTAGAATGAAAAGAGATATTCAAAGATTTGAAAATACCTAGAAGATATTTTAAATTTTAGAAATTTCGAAGTAATAATGAGATGATATTTGGAATTTTGAAAACAATATTAAGAGATGAGTTGATTGACACTTTTGTATTTATAAAATGTTTTTGGATTTATCAAATCAAAAGTGAGGTTTATGTTCATGAAAATTCTTGAGTATTCATGAAAAAGAAGAGACATTCAAAATTTTGCAAAAAATGGGAGTTGAATTTGTTAAAGATGTTGAATTCGTTGATTCTTAAATTTTAAGAAATTCAATTTATTGATTTTCAATTTTTAAAATATCAAATGACATCTTCGTATATATATATTTCCTAATTGTAGTGTTACTTCTTGAATGACAAATCTCTATGCTTATAGATGCCAAAAAATGTTTCTAACCTAAATATATTTCTATGATATTTTCATTTGTATTGGCATAGTAAAGTTCTTTGATGCCACTTATAATGTACTTATGTAGCAAAAACATAGAATCAAGAGTAATATTTCAAGAAATTTAAAATGCATAAAGTAAATGAAATAGACAAAAACATTGACGTGCAAAATAAGTAACCCATTATTGATATTCCAAAAGGTAAGCAATATTCACATTTGTTTTCAAGGGGAAAACCTCCAAATGAGCAATGTTCCAATAAAACATAATCCTTAACAAAATATTACATAGCTCTCTACCTTTATAAGTGGTTTCTATCTATTAAGCTTGTTGGGGATTATTTATGTTTGTAATGGGAGCTAGAAGCTATCTAATTTTTGTTGAATAATTTAATAATGTGTATAGACTTAAAGAAAAAGGCAGTTTTAAAGCTTGTGTTTTTGTGACTAATGATTAGATTGTGAAGGAGTACAATTGTTGGTTTGTTTATGGAATTTTAAGATTAGGTTAATAGGATAGGATTGTATTGTTGTCCATTAAAAATGAACAATGTTATGAGCATGTGAAATTTTCATTCAAACTATGAATAGAAATGATGATTTTTTCTTTAGAAAAATAAAGTTCTATCTACACCAAACCCTACCAACTAATGACCCGTATGTTAATGAATACACCACATTCATTATTGAGTACCAACTACCTAATGTGCCTTATTCAAAGAGGATTGACACCATACATTAATTAACTAATTCCTAGCAACCTAAGTACCCATAACTAGAGGTGTTAGGGTAGGACCCTAACACACCCTCCCTATTAAAAAATGGCATTGTTGTGAATGCTGTAGATGTAGAAATGATTGTAAAATCACAACTAGTTCCCAAGTGGCATAGTCGTGCTATGTATCTTGCCACTATATCAAGACTTCTTGAATAATGTGCTAGCAAGATGATTCTCTCTTTTGTCCAATATTTCCTTGGGTTGCAACCAAATGGAACCCTCTTCACCAAGCACAAGGACGATCGACTAAACTTGACAATTTGGTCCATACATTGGGATGGCCTCCAAGAACAACTTGATCAGAACCATCCTACCCCTAAGGAGATCCATCTATTACACTTGGTGTCTACCCTTTTTCCTATCTTCTTATACAAACAATGCAATCTTTTATCCCATAATTAGTTGGCTTCATCTCAAATCCAAAGTATTTCTTGTCAGCATCAAAAGCCACTACTTTGCGAGGGAGGATCATTCTGTTGACATGATTGTGCTAAGGGAGGAGTTTGTTACAAGAAAGGGTGTATTTGGTTAAGTTTATCTCCGCTCTCATGGCCTTGTAGTAAATATGTAGAATTTGATCATATATATTTGTCTCCCTACATGAGCCATTCCCAAAGAGAATGGAATCATTTGTAGAGAGGGTATGAGTCATAAATAAATATCTGACTACTTTGATCCTTTTTCAGTCCCCTATTTCCTTATGATGATTTATGAGTCTACTCAAAGCATTTGCAACCAACAAGAAAATCAAGGGGGATAGGGGACATCCTTGTCTAAGCTCTTTAGTGGGCTTGAAAAAACTAGAGGTTGAATTTATTAAGTCATAAAAAGAAACATTAGAGTAACATGCTTATATCTAGTTAATAATTCTTAAGTTGAAAACTACATGAATAAGAACCAACCTAAGAAAAAGTCGACTTATTTTGTCATAGGACTTCTTCAGATCCAGTTTTACAATGGATGTTGGAAGCCTTCTTGTATGAATAGTATGTAATGTATATTGTGTAAACTACAACATCATCATGGATCAATCTTCCTTCTATAAATCTAAATTTCTCATTTGTTATCTCCTTTGACAAAATAGGTCTCAACCTAAGAGAAATCACTTTTGTAAATAAATTAGCATAAAGAGATAGGCTTATATTCTTCAAAAGAATTAGGAGATTTTTTTTTTTTTTTTTATGGATGTTGGAAGCCTTCTTGTATGAATAGTATGTAATGTATATTGTGTAAACTACAACATCATCATGGATCAATCTTCCTTCTATAAATCTAAATTTCTCATTTGTTATCTCCTTTGACAAAATAGGTCTCAACCTAAGAGAAATCACTTTTGTAAATAAATTAGCATAAAGAGATAGGCTTATATTCTTCAAAAGAATTAGGAGATTTTTTTTTTTTTTGGGGGGGGGGAATTAGGGCTTTGAATGTAGATTTCAAAGATACCAAGACTCTCCCTTCCTTCATTGATTCCTCCACTATCCCCAAGAGGTCATCCTTTATAAGATCATAGAAACTTGGCTCAAAATATATTGGGAAGACATTAGATCCCGGGTTTCTATCATGTTGGAAGGTAGATACCACATATTTCGACTCCTCTATACTGAACTTTGCGTATGTATCTTCATTTTTCTCATCACTAACAAATTTATTATAAAAAGGAAGAGATTGCCTCTACCTCAACTATGTTTTTCCTTTGGGACCCATAATATAGGTCTTTGAAATAGTGGACCCCTTCATGAGTTATATCTTTAAAGGAATATATTACTTCTCCATCTCTCCTTCTGAGATCCCATATGGTGTTCAAAATTTTCCTTTGGTTTGCATAATTGTGAAAAAAATGTATTATTATCCCCTTCTTTGAGCCAAAAGGCTTTTCTCTTCAACCTCCATTTCTATTCCTCCCACTTAATAAGTCTATTATTTTCTTCTTTGAGAGATTTCAAGAGATCTAACTCAACATCATAGAAGATTCCATTGTCATTCCCCTTATAAATCATTTTAATCTTATGCTCAGTCTCCTTGAGCTCTTTCTGGAATTAAAAAAAAAGGTTTTGAACTGTTCTATGGTGTCCCTCTGTTGAGGCCTCAACTAGCCACAAGCCTCATTTTTCATTTTTCATTCATGATCTTCATCAACAAGTTCTATCTTTCCTTGTGTTCAAAAAGTTCTTCAATGTTTTGGGGTTATGGATTCTGAATACCTTATGAATTAAGTAAATACTTGGATGATGATTAGTCAATATTGTTTCAATTTTGAATGCAAGGTTTTTTGTGCTTTGTGTCAAAGCTTTGATTTCTTTTTCTTGCTTCTTGCATAATAATGAAAATTGATGACTTCTTACTCGATTAATTATGAATTTATATATTATATTGTCAAAGTGATTGAATAACATCTTAATTATTTTAATTCATTGTTTAGAGAGATATTTCAACAATATCCTTGCTCCTACAATATATGAGATTGTAGTTATCCCTCCCTATTCTTACTCCCACATCCTAAACTATAGGTGCATTGTTTGGCACAACTAATGTACACACGCATAACTACTATACCTAATTATACGACTAATACATCATTGGAATATGATGTACCAACCTTGGGATATTTCCGACACCCCCCCATATAACATACATTGTTCAAAGGGAAATGAATCACTCTTCTAAAGAACTAGGACCTACTATAATTTGAAGCAATCATTGATGGATATGAACACATCGTTAAATAGGGGTAGTATGAACTACGATTTACATTAAGTTTATAAAAATTACATCTGTAGAGGGAATGACCTCACTATACCTCATATTAAGGATATGAACACAAATATTATCTAAGATATTACAATAAATGTGTACAGGGACAAACACACTATCCAATCTTTAGAATTGTGAATGAACATACACTGCTCACAATAAGATCAATTTCTGCTCACAATAATATCAATTTCTACTCACAATAAAATCAATTTCATGCCTTACTAACCTTTATAGAAACAAGTGAATAGGAACAAACACTCCATTCACATCAAGTTTGGTTTGGGCCTCCACTTCTCTTCAATTCTACTCTTTTTCTTCGTTGGGCCTCAATAATCAAGTACATATAAAAAATTGTGGTATTCGGTCCTCACCATGTCTTCAATGCATGATGTCCACCTCACTGACCAACATATGCAACCACTACAATTGATTGTTTCCACTTGATTATCTACAAAAGATTGATCACAACTACCACTAGTAACAATCCTATCTTTAGTTGTTTTGGAACTAGGTTTTGTTGAATCATCTATAGTTGGAGTATGTCATAATTGTCATTGATTACTAACAACTCTTAAGTTATGATGTATTTTGGGCACTTTGTTTTTCCACTATAGCAGACTACGAATCTCTAAGTTAGCAGTGAACTTGAGATCATGATTGGCCTCCTTCCTTTTTTGTCCTCCAACATCTTGTTAATTGCATCAATTAGCCAGATAAATCCTAAAGCTCAATGGTTTCAACATTGTGTATATTTTATTAGTTTTTATATTCTCCCCCCACAATGCAAACCAACTTATATGAATAATAGTTTTGACAAAAAAAAATACATTGACTTACAAAAGACAAATATTTGACTTTTATGAATGGCACAAAATTAAATATCTTTAAATTTTACTATAGACACAAAATTAACACAAACAATAAAGTAACACAACTTATCTAAACATTATAAACAATTTGTTTAATAAAAACACATAAGTCCTCTCAATTGGTAGACACAATCTTATAGTGCTTGACTTCCAATGAGCTCATACAACAAATTTGTTTGCCACAAATTCCAAAATTCCAAGCACATGTATGTTGTTTTCATATGAACCAACCATGACAGACATATACTGGAAAATAAAATATATGAAAATAAAATATATGAGAAGATTTGAGAAGACCATAATTGTGAAAATTAGTCACAGCGTTTTCACATCAAGTATATTTCCAAATTATTTCCCTCCATCTGATCATCTACACTCATTAAACAAATTTGTTAGCCACAAATTCCAAAATTCCAAACACATGTATGTTGTTTTCATATGAACCAACCATGAAAGACATATATTAGAAAATAAAATATATGAGAAGATTTGAGAAGCGCATAATTGTGAAAATTAGTCACAGCCTTTTCACATCAAGTATATTTCCAAATTATTTCCCTCCATCTAATCATCTACACTCATTATTCCATGGATGGTCTAACATCTCCAACAATATTTTTAAACACCATCTTTTTATTTATTAGACACTAATTTTCTTTCTAGTTTATTTTATTAGTGTTACCTTTATACCTTCTAGCCACACAAAGATCTTTCCCACCCCATGTTGTAAGAGCACCTTGCTTCTCTAAATGAAAAAATATCTAAAAACATAACATATTCCTTAATATCACGTAATGAGTGATGTCGACCTTACCTTTAACAATCACATTTGCAAGTAAACAAAATTTTAAATATATATAGTGGATCACAAACAAATAAATCTCGCTATGAATCAAATAAATCAAAATCGTAGAATCTAAAGTTGGAGAATTTATATAAATTAGTCAAAATTGCGAGAGGAGTAGAAGTTGTGTTATGAAATTTGGAAGATTCAAAAAGAAAATGTTATTGCAATCCAATGTAAAATATACCATATTCTATTACAAGACAACCTTTATGGAAGATTAACTCCTCACAATAGGATTCACAGAAATTTGGTTATAACATATTAGAAGATGAGATAACCAATCACACTAGAAACTAGGTTTGAAATATACCATAATCCATCATAAGATGACCCTTAGGGAAGAGTAGCTCATCCCATGAGGATTTAATGAATTTTTCTTCTTACATATTAGAAAATGGGCGGGGAAGGTTGATCAAGGAAACCCTACAACCAATTAACCATTATGTAAGTAGTGGGACCACTACCTCTATGTATGCCCCCATTGGCATATATATCATGGTATATTGTGTTGGCGACGGAAGTCACTCCTGGATTGCTAGCAGGAGCAGAGCCCGA
>SNQJ01S0029237.1:204309-217896 GCA_010110895.2 Picea sitchensis
CTCTGATTCGTGACTTACATGTGCCTGAAGTGTTGAATCTTCCTGACACCTGTCATTACCTGGTTGTGCCACGTGTCCCTAGCTGACGTGGTCTGCAATCGTGAGTTGGATCGACGGTCTAGATCACATGTTGATCTGACGGTTCAGGTTCATTCGGGATTTCTTTCATCGCAATTTCGGTGTTTCTGTTGTAATTGTTCACAGGACTCGTGAAACTTCGATTCCCGATTCTCCGATGAAGAAAATCAACGGTCCATATCTCATTCTTGCTTTAATGACTGCGATTAAATCGCGAAATCGCATATCGCGATTTCGGGGTTCTTGTTGTCAAGTGAATTGGACATTTCAAAGTCTCGATCCCCGATTCTCTGATGAAGCCTCCTGTCGAGCTTCTCCTGGTGGCTCCCGATCGCTGCCACACGTCCTTCCAAATGGACGGTCCCGATTATGTCGGGATTTTGAGACTTTCAATGTCCCGGTTCTCATGACCTTGAGAACTCCGATCTCTCGATGGCTGATATCTCGATGACAACTCCTCATGTCGGGGCTTCTCTTGTTGCTCCCGAGGTTTATCTCCCTTGCAGCTTCTGCAGATCTGACGGTTGTCGTTCTATCGGGATTTCACCTTGGCTTTTCCCGATGGTAAACCTCATGCAACTCCTGTCCGATCTAACGGCTGACAAGATTTCTGAATGAGATCCAACAACTGTGGATCTCTGTCTTCCTTCTCTCCTGCGAACTCCTATATCTTGAGCTTTGTTGCGCGCCTGCTCCTCGACGCTGTTCCTCCTGAGCTTTTACTTCCGAATCCGCCTCTGTAGAGTCTTCACATGCACACTCTGATCCTGCCATCTTCACTGTTGTACTTAAGCCATCATCACTACTGTACTTGCCATCAATGACAAATCTACGCTGCCTGTAAAACATGCCAACAATCCTTTGTACATTCTTCCTATACCCATGCCATCTTCATTGCTGTACTTGCCATCAATGACAAGCATATGTTACCTATTAAACATTTCCAACACATTCTCTCATACTTCAACAACCAACAACTAATGTAATTCACCAATATTTTTCGTATCAAATTTTAAACTTATATGTGATTTAAACTTCTAAAACAATTCAAGATTGCTCTCTATGTAAATTAAGCCATCAACATATAGTGCAACTAGTAAAATGTATAAACTGGGTTCAGATGAACTCTTAAGTAGCCCATGATCTTGAAAATATTTGTCAATCCTAGGATACCATGCTCTTGGAGCTTGCTTAAGACCATATCAGTCCTTCTTCAACCTCTAAACACAATTTTCTTTATCTGGAATTTGAAATCCTGCAAATTGCTCCACATAAATTTCTTTGTCAACATAACCAACAAAGAAATTTGATTTAACATCAATCTGATAATATTTCCACTAATGGTGTGCATCAAATGCAAGTACCATCATGATTGTTTCCATCTTTTCCATTAGAGCATATGTTTCTAATCAGCCGGACTTGTCGTGCATATTCTTTTGCAACTAAATAGGCTTTGTGCTTATAAATTGTAGCATCTAATTCATATTTACTTTTATATATCATTTAGTGTCAATTACATATTTTCCTCTAGGTAATTGGACCAAGTCACACGTAGCATCTCTTACTAAGGCATTATACTTTGCTTCCACTGCTTCATTCCATTCATCACTTTTTAATGCTTTCGCATAACTTTATGGTTCAACAATATTCAATACTTTTCATTCTTTCTTAATTCAATTTTAACTTATTCTTGCTAGTAATTCAACCTACACATCCAACATTACATTGTTGCTTATTATAATTTGTTTCTTATTGGGATCAAATAACCTATAACTTTTTGTTTTTATGATGTACCCTATAAAAATACATTTAATTCCTCTCAATATCCAATTTTGTTCTCTTTTCTTTATAGACATGTGCATATGCAATCAATCCAAATATCCTCATGTGTGTAACACTTAGCTTATATTTTGACAATGCTTTTTTTGAAGTCAAATCCAAAACTACTCTTGTAGGGAAACTATTCAAATTGTACATTGTTGTGTGAACTACTTCAACCCAAAACTCATTACCAAGTTGATTCGTTTTCAACATACTCCTATCCATCTCAACAATTGTCGTGTTCTTCCTTTCTACAACACCATTCTCCTAAGGTGTATATGAATTGATAATTCTCTCTTTATACCATTCATCTTGAGAAATCTTATGAATTCATTGGATTTATATTCTTCCTCAATATCTTATCTAAGGGTGAGAATCTTAAGACCACTTTGTGGTGCAAGGAGGATCCACCCTTCTTTCCTGTCAAAGTAAATTCACAACAAAATTCCTTCTCCTGCACAAAATTTGGAGAGTAGATGCTCTAAAACTTCTACTGGATAATAGAACCACATAGATTATCTCAAACAAAGAATGCTACAACCAATGGATTTTTTCATCTACCAATTCCTACTCGGCACAGCAGCGCACCAATGCCTATTCTTACGCAACACAAACAATTGGATGCTACAAAAAAATCTACACTAGCTTGAGTCTACCCCATATTTCTTAATCTATATTATGAGAATTGCAACCTCTACAATGCATTCCTGGCAGTACACACACACACACACACACACACACACACACACACACACACTGAGACACACACACACACACACACACACACACACACACACCACGGACACACACACACACACACACACACACACACACGCACACACATGGAAACATCTCTATGCAATCTTCATCGTTGCATCACCCTTTGAGCTATGCCACTCAATCCTGCAATCAAAGGTTAATTTGAAAACTAAAGAATGTCCTCTCTCATACGTAGGCTTCTCTCATCTCATGTATCTATATTGCACACACCCTCTATGCTTTGGTAGTCTTTACGCTTAGGTTTATATTCAAACAAAAAAATATCATCCTCACTGACATCATACACTAAAATCTCAACAACAATATTCAAAATATTTCATATGATTAGGTAGTGCAACGTAAATTACACAGACTCTTTTCCCAATGTCATAGGCACAATTATCATGACATTACACAACAATACCCACATACGGAAAAATATCTCAACATAGTTATCTTAGAACCAAACTCATAGCACAAGGAAAATAAATAATTGCCTTGTTATTATTACAGTGATATAGATTATTTGTCTAGGTGTCTCAAAGACCTCTATAGAACTCACTCATCTAAGTCTATGCTTCTCTAGAATAATTTCTTTGTCGAGAAAGCATGTGGCTCTGTTTCTTTGTCGAGAAAGCATGTGGCTCTGTAATACCCATGTTTCCCCAGCTTGTAATTAATCATTAATTATGATCACCATGCTATGGCATGGGAGCGATGTAAATGTATTATTTAGATTGGCAATGACTGACTGTGGGGGTAAAGCCTTGAAGTACTGGCCATGATATCACTAGAGGAAAGAGTGAGGAAACTGTGGAGAGGGTTCATTAGTTCAAATGACCCAAATTCCCTTTGTCGAGATAATAAGATTCATCCAGATCCCAAGGATAAGAATCAATTATTGAAGGAAGGAATGGTGGTGGGATAATCAACTACCCCCATGAATGGAAGCATGGTCTGGCTGAGGAGACAGGAGGTCGTCAGCCTGAAGTACCACAAAGTCCTGCAGACCTAAGTTGACCTAAGTTTCCTTCTGACAGAAGAAACATGATAGGTCAAGAACCATCCCGGGAAAGGCATGAAAAGGGGGGGGGGACACACATGTATACAATGGAGAGAGAGGCACACGTGTGAGGCTTTGCAGAGAGAAAGAGAAACACCAGACAAGAGCATATACACGAAGGGGAACACGTGACCTGGATATGCAGAAGGAAAGAGAAAGGCCATGAGTTTGATGTCGAGGAAGCATATGATAAACCTCACAAGTTGTTGTGAAAACGAGAGGATCTCTAAGAAACGGTATAAATTTCCCTGGTGATATCATGGCTTGGCACGGGGGTGGCTAGAGCGCTAAGAATGAATGCCTCAGAGCCTATGGTTGGGTGGAAAGGAAAACACCCACAGTCAGTTGGTTGGATGCAAGTTGTAATAGATAGGTACTTTGTTTACCCTGTGCACTTGAATTGAAATGCATGATCGAATGTATGTGTCTGTGACTAAGATTTGTAGTGTTTGATTCATAATGAAAATGCTTAATGTTCTTATATAAACTGTTTCCTTCGAATGGTTATAAGATGACCAGTGTGGCCTCTGGGCTAGTTGGGAAATCCTCAAGGTATTCTTCCCAGGGATCATCTTCACAGTACTAGAGTCGGGGCAAAATCCGTGGGACTACTACAGTCTTGTTGATCCTTCGAAGGTGCCTTTCCCTATGTTATAACCTAAGTTATGTGAGTGGAGGGCGCTTCATTCAAACCATTATCATAAGAGACCACAGGCTCGTTCCCATGGCCTTAACCAAATCATGGCCAAGAGGTATGACTGTAGCCTTTGGGGCTTGAAAAAGCTCCATATAACCAAGGTCTAGGAACCCTAGGTTAAGTTCTGAGGGAGCTGAGTGTTTGGGACTCCGAAGCCCCAAGGAATTAAGTTTTGGAAAGACAAAATTGCGTCGAAGACGACATGTCGATTCCATGGCTTGACGATGGACCGACAACTGGCGGTCATTTACCCGTTACTGTGGGAATCGTCCCCACGTTAAACCCCGACCCACTTACCGGTCACGAAGTGACGCGAGCCGTAGATATAAGGACACTCAAGAATTTCCCTGACTATTAGATCTACACCGAGGTCAGTCCGACGTTGACCGCTTCGGGTGAACAAAGGTGTTTCACCTCCAAAACTCTTGAATGTTGAATTTACGAAGTAATGTGGACCGTCTATCTTCGGATCCTTTAGGATCCTCCTCAGTCGTCGATTTGGGGACTCTATTGAGAAACCCTCTTAACCTTCCATCAACCAGGACGCGTGTCCATGGATCGAGTATATCCGAGAGGTTTGACCTGATGGTGAATGTGCACTTCGTCGGAGCGTAGAAAGGCTAGAGTACATCCCAGTCGTCCATCATTAAGGACGTGTGTCCCTAGATCCTGTAGTTCGGAGACTTGGCACTCCGAAGGAACTTGGCCGAGAGTCTTCAAGGCATGAAGACTCCCGAAGTCGTGAACGATGGAGTAAATCTTAGCCGTTGACAGGTAGGGGACGTGTGGCACCATATCCTTTGGTCCAAAGACTTGGCACTCCGGGGGATTTGAGGTGTGGTGTGTCGATAAGCTTCAAAGCCCAAAGTGACGAGAGTCTTTGATCTGAGGACGCTTCATAACTTTTCATGACCGTCAAATATAGGTTGTGGTCAGTCCGACGCTGACCAACTACGGAAGCAAAGAGGAGTTTTCATTGCAAAACTCTCGAACACCGAAGTTACGAATTAACGTGAGCGATAGATTCATGGATCTACGTGGATGCACCTTGACCATGAGATATGAAGGATGTTGGAAGTTTTTTAGTCTGATGTGACGTGGTAGGCTGACGTCACCAAGGTGACGTGGCAGGCTGACATGGAACTACGATTGACGAGCCACGTGTCACCTCGATTTGTGCATTTCGTAGACCCTATATGACTATTGGAATGTGACACGTGTCACCCCCTGATGAGGACCCGTGTCACCCTTGGCCCTTGTCGCGTGTCATCCTTGGCACTTACTTGTTTGGTCCAGGTGGTCGAAGCCACGTGGATAGGTTTTGGGACTTTGGGGTGTACTATCGTAGAGGGACGTTCAAAATAGAACTTTGAATGCCGAACCTTGACTTTCAACGTAGAATGTCGAGTGTCGAACGCCGACATTCAATGTAGAATGTCGAACGTCGAATGCAAATGTTCAACATCAAACACCGAATGTCGACGTTCAATGTAGAACGTCGAACGCCAAACATCGAAATCCGAACGTTGAACGTCGATCGTCGAATGGTCGAGGCCATGTGGAGAGATATCAGGACTTCGGGGAGTATGCGTGCATTTAGAAAAAAAGGGCGTTTAGTGTCGAACGCCGACCCCCATGTGGTCCCTAAATGATAACACAATGACAACTTCGGAAGGCCACATCTTGTAAACCAAAGGTCGGATTAGAGCCAGTAACAGTCGTCAGAGAGCTACGGGCGAGTAGAAGAGGATGAAGACCTCGGAGAGATGAGTTGAGATGATTAGAGTGAGAAAATTTTTGATGCCCCACCCCATGAAAAGGGTATTTAGGGGTTGGGTGTGTTAAAAATTGGTATCATAGCATGGCAACAACACTTGTCCTACTTGGGATCATGCACGAGTCGCATATAAATATTACTAGAGGACCTTAAGGGGTAACACCCTATTTTACACATTCCTAAGATGCTTAGTAAACCTCTACTTAAGTGAGGAATGGAACTTTCTAATTTTGATAAATGTTTTGGAAATCTGCATTGTATGTTTCTAATGTTTCCAAATAAGGAAGCTGACTTCACTGTGCATTCGTATGTGTTGTTGTACAGACATAATATTGGGTTACCAAGGCTAAGATGAGCCTGTTGAGATCATTACTGCCAAATGAAAATCATCTGCATAAGTTCCTCGAGTAGAAGGATGCAGATTTAAAATTCAGTTGGGATTTTACCCAACGACATTGAATCATGCTAGTTTGTGGCAGATAAAGCCTACCATTTCTTCTCGGAAATGATGGCCAACCCCACAAGAATGGGATTATGTTGATGAGTACTAATAGAAAGACTTGGATGTGAATGGATTGAAAGGATCCGTAGCAGTAATAATTACTATTTTAATAAAGGATTAAACCCAATATATGTGTATGACCCCTCATGATCAGAGGATTAATGGAAATGGTAAGGTCAATTTACTGACTGAAAATTGTTGTTGGAATAATCCAGTAAGCAAGTAAAGAGGAACCCTATAGATTGAGAGCAACCTTCATGAAGGTAGAAGTGAATTGACAAGAGCAAGTTCAAAATCTCATGGTTATGCTAATGGAGTGCATATCCATGCCAACTCAAGGGCATGTCCATGCATAAGAATGCATATGGAAAAATATTGAACATGCAAACTAGACATGTTATAACCTGTGATGGGTTGTAGGGTATGGTCTACTAATGGACCTTTGATATGAGGATGAACTTATGACAACAAGAATTAACTGCAAGAATGAAAGTTCACAATGTTGCAGCCTATTGCCTTAATATGATAGGACTGTAAGGATTTATGAGAGACCGATGTAAGGTCTGATTAAGGAAGTGTCAAACACCTTTGGATGACCAGTGGATCATATTGACATGCAGAGGTGGATGGTAGCCAAATGGATATGGCTTGGTATACTCAGAAATCTATAAGAGGGAGTTTAGGAAGATATTCCCTTGTAAAGATTGGTTGACCAAGAGTGAATTGAGGCATGAAGAAGAGACTAGAAGTGGTTATCTTACTGCCTTGAGTGGCACAATAACTGCCCATCTGAATTCTGAATTATGGAAGGATTTTTACAGTATAAGGGAAAAAGGTGACCCTTGTATGTTATTGCCATGTAGAAGGGGCAACATCAGTATGAATTATGACTGTGAGACTAGTCATATGAGTGATTATAATATGTCACTAAAGAACACTAATATTAAAATTAAAATATCGATGTAAAAGGGGTGCAAGAGATGCACCTACATATACGTGTATACATGCTTAAAAGAATTATATGACTACAAGCCCTCAATTGAGAGGGAAGCTCAATGTTGAGTGTCTCTATGAGGCTTGTCATAAGGATGGAGACAATATCCTTGGGAGGAGGATCTAGAAGTCTGATATGTCCATGTGCATGTATGGCAGGGAAAGGGTGCAAGCAATGAGCTTGCATGACAAATGTTGGGCTATGTTTGTATATGCTTGAGGACATGGGGTTAATTCATTGTGAGGAGTCTTGACATAAAGACTGATATTAATACCAATTAAGTATGAATTATATTAAAGGTGCAAGTGATGCACGCGTACGATGTATGAATATATGCATAGAAAAGGCACAATATGACTATCGTGATGAGTGGAATGTGAGGCAAGAATTTCACTTGCCAAAGTTTAATGAACACCATGTATACATGGTTGAATCCATTCTGAAGAGTCATGAAAGTTCCGTTTTGAATGATGGCTTGAGGGGAATGTGTTCCATTCCCTCAGGAAAGACTAATATAAATATATGAAAGAATAAAGGAGCAAGGATGCTCTGTTGTCATGACAAAAGGCAACATGATTAAGCCTTTGAGGGATGCATCAGAACAATTGTGAACCACCATAAGTTAAATGATCTATGATTGTGCATGTAGTTAAGTGCATCATGGATGTAAGTTAACAAAACAAGGAATAGGTGTGGACGAATAATCTGGATGCATAACAAAGATGCATGTTTATATTCCTTATGGAATATTTGATAAACACCCGAACTAACTCAAGGTTGAGGCTATCACAGATAGTGAAGGATATTCAATAAGGAATTTGAATGTTGAAGGAGTTCCCTGTGAAGGAACTATGTAAGGACTCTGTTAGGAGAACATAGTTACATCCTTAATGATTGATGGAAATTGAGCAGTGGGTTGCAAGCCTATATATATGTGTGTGTGTGTGTGTGTGTGTGTAAGAATTATGGATTTCATTTTGCAAAAAAACGTATGAGTAGAAGACTAACGATGAATGTTGACCATTCTGATAATTGAATGGTAATGTGCAAAATGCATAGGTTCATATTTCAATGTGAGCAAAAGTTGCTAGTAAAGCATGTTGATGTATCCAAAAAGGTTAGGGTGAGGTGTAACCAAAGATGCTCAAGGAAAAGAGCAGGAAGATCCCAACATGGAGTACTTGCAAAAGCAAAGGCGATGAGGCCTTGGAAATAACTCAATTGGGATGAAAATCCCAAGTGGTGTAGAAGAAGTTGGAAAAAGGGAAGAATCCCTTAACTCCTTTCTTGTTGTCTAATGCGTTCTCTGGGATAAGAGAAAATTGGAAAGATGATGTGTGAAAATATTTTATTGACTAGAAAGCTATGATACTTGCATTTTATTTTACATAACGAATAACATATTTATGATGTATATCATGTGTAGAATGGAATTGGAACTGTTGAGAAAGACAGTTGCCAATGATGAACAACCTCAAACAAAGGATAACTATGAGTTGTTGTTAAAAGATTGTTGAAGGGACTTTAAAATTCCCCACAAAGCACCATTGATGAGGTAATATCAAAGAGGGTGATAGCAGCCATAGCAGGTATAAGAATGTTCATACCTATGTGGCATGAGGTATGCAGGGATTTGGTAAGAATCCCTTCTGAAAATATTTCATTATCTTAATGACATGCACATAATTTGGAAGTGGTTGTTGTATTCCATTGATACCCAAGTAGGGTATGATTAAGTAAAACAAACCTGAATAATAGAAAGAGGAAGTCCATGCCAGCCAAAGATGAGTTATAATCCTTTCAAGAAAATGCAAGAGTAAAGAGTACCATGGGTACAATGACCAATCTAGGGATATGGGGAATAAAGGTGCTCATAGTTAGCACATTGAATCGAATACATTGAGGAAATGTGTGATTGCATAAGAGGGTAGGTAATGGACTACTCATTAAAGAAGGAGGACCTTCCAATACTCTACCTGAATGGTAGAGGTGTTAAAGAAAAGGAGAAAATTCAGTGGCCATGAGTACTAGCACCCTTGTTACTACTGAAGTAAAGAATGCTTGGGTGCACTCAAGAGAAACTTTTGGTTTCATATGTGTTGATCTGGGATCATGATCATCCTGTAGCCGGAAGCACATTCCTGCTAAAACGATGAACGAAAATGAATAAACCATATGGTGAAGAACTTGGCTAAGCTCCAACACACCATGGCAAAGTACTTGACATAATGCGTGGCGAACTTGAAATCAACACAAGGGTGCATGGTATGTGGAAGTGACCATGGATATTGGCACCTTGGACCAAGTTCACCTAATGTTGAATTATATTTTGAAAAGTTTGGTATGTTGAAATGATGAATAGGTAAGGAATGAGGTTTCCTTTCATGTTTATATAGAGATGTGATTCAACTGTTAGAATACACAAGTTAAGAAATGTTGTGATGCCATTCTAAATGTGTTGTGAGAATATATATATATATATATATATGAGAAACTAACAGTTTGTTTGGTTGTATAAAGAAGGAATTGCAGGAACAAAAGGGTCTTGGACATGGCCATGATGAAATCCCATAATGAAGACAAATTGTCTGCTGAGCCAAATTGATATGGGAAGGAAAGTCTCATGCTCGTGAATCTGTTTCCTATGCGGAACAGATCTGAAATTAAATATGGAATTTGAAAAATATGTGGGTGACAGATTTGTAATACATGTAAGACAAAAGATCAGTCTAGGGAGGACATATTAAGGCAGTAAGTTGGAAAGCATGAAAAAGGCTATTGTTGAGACATGAGAACCCTGTGGTAAGCCATGATTTCCCTAGAACACGTTGTGTTGTGGTAACACAAGCCGGAGGGACACCTCGTTAGAACAAGTTTGAGGGACGCCCTGACTGTAAGGCTCTATGAAGTCTCTGAAATTCTTCTTGTGCGAGAAATCCTTGGCAAGGCAAGATGGATCACCCGAGGAACTGTATAGTAGAGAAGGGGATGCATGAGCCTAGGCCTGAAGGCTGAGTGACTGGAAGGAAGAAGGGACTTGACAATTCTCCTACACTATTGATTGGGATCATGCACACAATGGGTATGTGCAGGAAAAACAGTGAGCCAAGAAAACAATACAACCATGTGGATACGAATCCATGAACTACACAGATGAGTATTATGCTAAGTTATGAAATTTTCTTGAATTTTATGCAACAATAAAATGTTTACGCATGAAAGCTATGATTAATATGCTTGTTGTCCAAGATTATTGAAGACAGGCGACGAAGGCCAAGAATCTGAAAAGGACATGACCAAGAGAGAGTGTCAATACTTCTGAAGCAACTGAATGAGAAATGCATGACAAGTGTTACTGAGAAAGAACGTCGAGGACAATGTTCCTTTTCAAGGGGGAGGGGATTGTAATACCCATGTTTCCCCTAGCTTGTAATTAATCATTAATTATGATCACCATGCTATGGCATGGGAACGATGTAAATGTATTATTGAGATTGCCAATGACTGACTGTGGGGGTAAAGCCTTGAAGTGTTTTCCATGATATCACTAGAGGAAAAAGTGAGGAAACAGTGGAAAGGGTTCATTAGTTCAAATGACCCAAATTCCCTTTGTTGAGATAATAAGCCTCGTCCGGATCCCAGGGAGAGGAATCCGTTAATGAAGGAAGGACTGGTGGTTGGATAATCAACCACCCCCATGAATGGAAGCATGGTCTGTGTCACATACCCGCTGCGGCGTAATAGATTTTTCGCCTTTTCTAGAGGGACAGAATCCCTGAGACCCTACGGGGCTTAGCACAGGCTGCAGATGCCACCTCTGCCTCGACAGAGTCTCCACGCAACCTCCCGGTCTTAAGGATAGTTTAGTTTCTTTTATGAGTCAAAATGACTTCTTTTGATTCCTAGCTGGAATATCCTTCCAATCAATCCATAGGTCCTTTCAGAAGCTCCCCCGTGCGAGTAGCACTAGGCGCGAGCTCCACCCTCTCTGAGCGAACACAACGCTATGACCAAGGCCTAATTCCAAAGGTGCTTGTCACAACTCGCAATCTCGTGAGTTCGCAAGTCGAAGCTCTCGACTCCTCCTTCTCAATCTTGCGATACCCGAGATCACGAAATGGGTATAGCTCCTCTTCTGTCAGCGCCCTCCGCGCATGACCACCGGCTAGTCTAAACACTAGCTCGCGTCGCATCTCGCGACTTCGCAAGTCGAAGGGTTGAACCTTCGTGCTCTTCCTGTGCGAACTTTCGAGACTTGAAAGTCAACGAGGGTTGACCTTCCTTTCACACTTCTCGCAACTCGCCACTTCGTGAGTTGTAGCGTCGAGCTCTCGTGCTCGTATCTCGCGAATCTCCGAGATTCAAAATGTCAATGGAGTGTTGACTCCTTTTCCCAGGTGACGCGTGTCCACCTGTCAACCACGCGGGCCCCACCTTGTGGTTCTGCCACGTGTCCACACTCGTGCCTCGGCTCTCGGCACTTCGCGTCTTCTGATGTCGAGAAGAGGTTCTCTCAACCTTCGAACCCCCGAATGCACGATATGCAATGGGGTACCTGATCCAACGGTCCTACCGCGACCTGGATCCAACAACTGTCTCCGCTCCTCGCTATTTCACAACTTCGCAAGTTGTGGCGTCCAACCTTGGCACCTTCCCTTCACGAAACCCCGAGAAGCGATGTTAGCTTTCCCTCTCGCGTTCTCGCTACTCGTGACTTCGCAAGTCGAAGGTTTGAAATCTTGTCCCCTTATCTAACGAATCCCCGAGACGCAAGAGGTCAACGGGTGTTGACTCCTTTCACTAGGTGACACATGTCCGCCTATCTATCGTACGGGCCCACCTTGCGGTTCTACTACGTGTCCCTCGTCCCCAGCTTCGACACTTCGCGACTTCACTTCCCGAAGCGCTACCTCCTTTGTATCCTGACACCCGAAGTGCCGAGATCTCGAACCCCTCGCTACTCCTTATCGCAACTTGCAACTTCGGGACTTTTGGGAAAAAAGTCTCGACCACCTATCTGCCGAAATGCCGAAATTCCGACACGTTGTCAACGCGGGTCCCACAACGAAACTTCCCGCCTTTTTGGAGTTTCAGACTTCGTGAATCCTGATGCTAAGCTTTCGGTTCTTCAACCCACGAAACCCTGAAATACCGAGTTCCGATGCACCTCACCAATAACTGGCTAACATAAATCCTTTCGCCCCTTCGGGACTTCGCCTTTCGCGACCTCGTGAATCTTGAGGCAAGGGTTTTAACCCTTCAACTCGCGAATCCCCGAAATGAGATTACGCGAGTGATCCAATGGTTCTTGTCGACTCAGATCCTACGGTCTAATTTCTCCTGAACTTAAAAATTGAAAATAGGCTTACCATAACTCCCCTGCTCCTCTGCAAGATCTGACGGCTCTCGGGACTTCGCGAATTCTCCACGGAGAATTCCGACCGTCCAATGCCTCCTTGACGACTCTTGCAAAGCGAACACAATAATTCCTTCGCTGCTATTTTGGGATTTCAAGAGGATCATTCTTCCTTGTACATGGTTACTAAGACTTGCGCCTTCAAATCCTTTTCCAGGTTCTTAGTGAGCTTTCTAAGAAGGGTGTCTCTATGGGGAGATCTATCCAGGGTATTACCTGAGACAGATAAGGGTATAGATTTCCCGAGAACAGGCTTGAAGTCTGAATTGATTCAATATGTGTATAAATAACGATTTATAAAACATAAGCCATACATAGTCTTTCCATTATAAGCGTGCAACCACCATTTCTAAATCAAAACACTACACAGGCAGTCTTATACGCAAACAATTCATAAAACTGCACAGACTATGAGCATACATGTCAGCATATAAATTTCAAGATGCAAGATGTAAAATCACTTATCAGAAATAACACCAG